>JAFVLL020027650.1:0-38033 GCA_021397915.2 Tor tambroides
GATTTTCTAGGCCGATATGGCTGCGTAATATCACTGCGCCTGCTGCACCCATGGTACAGCAACAAAGTTCCTTGATTATTACGCCGGAATGAGAGTATAGTTCCTTATCGGCCTAGAAAATCGCAACTTTTCATTTTCCGTCGGCCTTAGTACACGATGTAACTACAGAAGAGTCAAGTTTTAAATAGAAAAATTATCGAAACTCTTTGGTCATTTTTGAGCGAGATGCTAATGGTCTAATCCGATTCAATGATCTGTGCTAAGCTAAGCTAAAAGTGCTACCGCCAGACCCGGAGATCGGCTGAATGGATTCAAAAACGGTAAAACTCAACTGTTTAACTCTAGGGGAGTTGTAGAATGAGCCTATTTCCAAAAAAAGTGGAGTGTTCCTTTAAAATCAGGGTCATTATAGTTAAACCATAACTAAATATTCACTGAAATAAAATAAAATATACAAAGACATAAACAATTTATTTCAGACAGTTGCCAAGGTAACACTTTTGTCATGTTAATTTAGTTTAAGGATGTACTAAAAAAACTAAAACTGAAATAAAAATTATAAAAACTATATTGCCATATTTTAAAATGGAAAAAATCTAATTTAAATCGTTACTTAAAAAACACAATAGTATCTCAGTGATACTGATATTACAAAAATTTACATTTATATTATTCAAAACATTACTCAAAAAAATACTATGCGTTAAACAGACTAACAAATATAGCTCACCTAAAAAAGAAAATTGTCTGAAGAACACTGCGAACAAAACAACACTGGCCCACTGACACACACACACACACACACACAATCACTGAGAAATTTATTAGAATAACTTATTCTTTTATATTTCAAAGAAGAAAGAAAGTCAAAAAGGACGAGTGAATGACAGAATTTTCATTTTATGACATCTTGACGTGCAGAATTAATTTCTGCAATCTGAATTCTCACGTACATTATCTTTTCTTCTTTGGGACATTTATAGATTTATGAATGAAATCTCCAAAGAAATATTCCTTCTGATCAAGTTTTATGAATATTCACGAGGCCTATATTTTCCTTAAAAACTTAAAATGATATTAACCATGATTAGTCATTTTAAACAGTCCTAACTAATAGTAGTACTACTAATATTTTAGAATTACATATTAATAATTAGTAATTAATAATTAGGCTAATATTTTTGAGTCCTGATTTAAATGCAGTGTCTTTGTATGACCATGTAGAGGCAGTAAAAGCTTACTGTTGATTGTTTTGTGGGTCACTGCATGTCTGCTGTACTGCTGCTGCTTTCCAGGGTCTTTCATCACTTTTGTGGCAGCCTCTCCTCAAGTAATCTCATCATCAAGCCCTGCTTTCTCTGGACACTGGAGTCTTCAGTCTTTGTAATATTTCTCAGCTGATATTTAAGAGTTTTTTTTACAGCCAGCACATTCTCTTCAGTCGGCAGGCGACTAATGGTGGGACTCATAATGAATTGTTTATAAGTCAGAAGAACCTGACACTCCTTCACAAGGGCCAGAGCTAATGAGCTCGAGCAAAAGACAATGAACCCCTTCATGAGACGCTCGCTGAAACCTGCCTTTGTGTGTGGGACCAAGCGTTTGTAGCCCTGGACTGATGCAACAACCTACTGATATGCTCAAAAAAAAAGGTAAAAACACTACAGCAGCAAAGTGTCCACACAGCCAAGAGCAGAACCGACTTCCTGCAAACGCAACAAAAATCATTAAAGCTGAAGTGTGCGCTTTCTGCTCCACTAGCATAACGAAATGGAACTGCAAAATAACGATTGTTGCACACAGGTTTCCCGAACATTCCCCCGTCTTTCATTGGTCGAGAAACCGGTAGCCACGCCCCAAACTCACGCCATTGGTTCTGATAGCGATATAAAGCCAAAGTGTTAAGACTTTTTCTGGAAAAATAAAAAACCTACAAATGATTCAGTTATCTGCACATTGAGTTGGAAGCAAGTAATTTAACGTTGAGAAAACTACTTGCTTCACCTTTAACACAATGTAAGCATCACTTAAAAAAAGTTCTAAAAATGTCTAAATTAGCAGCATTTGAAGTAAGTATAGCATTGCCTAATATGGGCTATTTCATATCCAATGAAATCTTTTTAAGTAATGTTCCAAACCAATACTGCTCAAATTTTGGCACACATTTAAGGTTTGTGTCCCACACAAATGAGGCAGGCGCTTTCTCAGTGAGTTGACTGAGGTATGTAAAACAACACCTGTCCTCTTACCAGATATCCACCAGACTCGAAGCAGGCCATGTGTCGCTGTTACGCCGTACAGAGAAATTGATATGGAAATCATATTGAAATCATCAACGGACACGGCCAACCGTTTGTGGAGCTCCTCAAATGCCATAGATTAGCACTAATGGACATCTTTCTTTGGTGTTATCAAAGGAAATTATTTAATGTTATTCGCATTACTTCCATTCCTATCTATTTTAAACAAGCTTCTTGCTCCAGGAAAAGTTTTATTTCTCAGACTTCTGTCTTGTGAACTCTTCTTGACCCAGACTGGTGATGTTTAATTTGTGTTCCAGGAGAGAATAGAGATGCATGACGGCACTTATGTGGCCTCGGGTGGTTTGACTTTGATCAACCGTGACTGAGATCAAGCATTATTTATTACTGAGCATGTTCAGTATCGTTTTTAGTAGGATTCAGGATGTTTTGCTGATTTTTGCTTGCTGTCTTGCCCAGAAAACATCATTTGTTAATTGCTAATTTTCAGGCATTATTGTCCAGAGAATGTGCATGCACATAATTATTCATTCATCCTAATTGTGAATGCCGAGAATATCAGTGAGATTATTTGAGTCTGTTCCAGTCTAAGTTAAATATGTCACGTCTTCAAGGGCAAATGCAAAGCAAGCAATCCAGAAGGGAAATGTACACTGAATGAGAATGTTTTATGAGAAATTCCTGATGGGTGTAAATAGATTTAATAGTTTTTTTTTTTTTTTTTGCTGTCAGTATTTATAATTAAAGGGATAGTTCACCCAAAAATGAAAATTCAGTCATTAATTTCTCACCCTCATGTCGTTCCAAACCCATAAGACCTTCGTTCATCTTCGGAATAAAAATTTAGATATTTTTGATGAAATCTGAGAGCTCTCTGACCCTCCGTAGACAGCAACACAACTGAAATATTCCCAGACCAAGAATACTTTTTGTGTGCAAAGAAAACAAAAATAACATAATTTATTAATTTAAAAAATAAAATTAGATATTTTGTGGGTCATTATTTGATACAGTGCTTGTCCATTTAAACCTACATTATTTATGGATTTCAGCAACTCATCACCGACTAAAATAATTTATCCACTCAGTTTGATATTGAATATTTTATTTTATGTTTTTACATAATTTATGTTACCTGTCATTCTGAGAATATGTGTATACATACTTTTGTAGACAGAATTTTGTAGGGGGCAGTGAACACTGCGTAGGGACCCTGTCAATCAGAATGCAGCTCAAGAATGAACACCCAAGATTAGGAAATGGCAATAATAATTACCTTATATTAAGAACAGTACATGTGGGGAGTTGCCACAAGGCTATGCATGAATCAAACTGTGTGTGTCTGAAAGAACCTGTCAGTCAAAGTTTACATGGTGAAAAAGAACTGAAAGTTAAAGCTGATTTCAGACAACCCTGCTTTGCCCCTTACCAGCACTCCACATTGAATATTCATAAACTGCCTTGTCTGTTCAAAAAAGGCTTGAATTGTTCAGCAGGGCTACATGGGTTACAAAAATAGAGAGTTAATTAACATTTAATCTCTAGTTCAACTCTGGGTCAAACACACAGGCCAGATGAGCCGAGTCATGGCCCGTGAACAATACAAAACATGATGAAAATGTTGAAACTGTATCCTGCCAGAAGGAAGGCACTTCTCCCCCCCACGACGCTTCGACAGGCCCCCAGTCTGCTGATTAAGATACTGCTGACAAACCTTTGACACAGATAGCAAACCAGCGAGGTAAATACAAAAGAACAATTACCCAAAGTGTAGGCCTACTTCAGTTTTGATGAAAACGCTTATCATATGCATACAGCCAAAAAGATGGAAGACGTGTCGCTGTTTCCTTCCACTAGAAAAATGGAGCCAAAACATCCCATTTGTGGAGCCAGAGTTTGCGCAGTGATCATGAGGTGGAGCTGCAGTATCAAAATCCCACCCAAACTCTTGCAGACCCAATCACAAGCTCAAAGCATCGCATAACTAACAAAAACAAACTTACATCAGCATGACGAATGACGAAAAGCATTTATTTGAAGTGCAATTAGATTTTTTAGTTCGGCTCACGTCTCATTTGTTTACATGGAGAGGGTGGGGTTTATGACCTATACTGCAGTAGGCCACCAGGGGTGATTGAAATGTTTTGGCTTCCCTTTTCAGGACACGAATCAAAAATGCAGCTTGAGCACTTTCTTGTTCGGTGTCTGCGATATTTCTCTCCAGAAGTTATGAGCGATAAAAAAAAGTCTCTGTACTCGTTCATACTACAGTATCTGTTAATTTGGCCATTTGCGGTAGTTTGTTGTTGTTGTTCCGTCTTATTGTTTTTCGCCTGTGAAACGATTGTCTTTAAAGTGCGGACAAACTAATTAGTGGAAGAAAAAAAATCAAGACATATGCGAATTTCTGCAATGGAATAATAGTAAAAAAGATAATTGCAGCTTTTTATCACATAATTGATAAAAAGCTAACATAACTTTTTACATCTTTTTTTTACTATCTTTTTCTCGCAATTGTTTTTTTTAACATTGAGTTTAGTGATCAGAATAAACTTTACAGCTTCAGAATGCACATCAAATGCACAGACATCAATGTCATCTCATAGTACAATAAAGGCAAAATACTTTCATTTTACTTTTTCTAGAGCAGAATCTTTATTTATTATTATTTATTATAATATGAATAAAATGAATACATTTACTTATTATTCATTTTAGTTACTTACAACATCTTTGGTTAATCCTAAAACTTTCAGTTTATTAAATTTAGATTATAATTTTCAACATGACTCCACTGTATGTCACATTTTTTTACAATATATTTTTATTCTGCTGCATCATTGTTGTTTATCTCTACAGAAAAACTGGGGGTTTAACTGTTTATACTGTAGGTTAGCTGTTAGCACCCACCCCCATCCCACACAACCAACTGTAGCCTCTGGCGGCATCCGCGCATCCCTGCATGTGCCTCGGACTCTTCCGTAACCCTGACAGAAAAGAAGCGAGAAATAAAGAGGCAGCATCCCTCGCTCTCTCCTTCTTCACTTGGTTGTTTGAGTGTTGGCTAGCCTGCAGGGCAGGAGGAAGCCCGTAGTCTGCTGCTGTGAAGCACACGCTCAAAGACAGGCTGGATCAGAGCTTTGTGATTACTCGAACCTGCAGCTGAATAGAGGAAGATCTCCACGTCCCTTTTTTGAATGGGAAATGCTTTGAGAGAGTGAAACTGGTGTGAATGCATTAATGCTTATGGATTCTATTTTTAGGATATGTTAGGCTTACAGGAAAATGCACATTTGTTGTGAAAAAGCACAACGCTGAATTGAATAGGGAAAGATGTCTGTGTTCCAAGAACTTAATGCATGCATTATAGTTGTGAAAGGCTACTCAGAATTTCCTCCAAATCTTTATCTTTAGACTATTTGTCAAATTATGTGTTCAGAAACATGATGTCCATGCCTTCAGAAATGCAGTATGAAACAAAATTATAAAAACTGTAAAATAAAAAAATGTGAAATTTACAATAAAAAAACAAGCTGTGGCTGCCAGACCTTCACTGTAAAAAGCTTAAAATTTACAGACTGAACTTAATTTTACAGTAAAAAAGCATGTTATTTCATTAACTGAAATAGTTAATATACAAAATTACTCAAATCTGTTTTAAATTTATAATATGCTGACAATCATCTTAAAAACATAAGATGAATCAAATTAATCACAACTATTTTTCCGCAAGTTGAGGTAAATATTAGGTAAAGTGCAGCACAATGTCACACAAATACAAAACACCATCATAGTAACACAAAACACTAAAATAATGTAATAGTTAACATAAATCCTAATGTAGCTACATGTTTGATAAGACAAAATTAAGAAGAAACTTAATTCAATGAAAAAACGTCAAATAGGGAATTCTGGGAATGTCAAATTACAGCGTCGCTGTAAATGATAAGATTACTCTTTCTTTTTCCCTTCTAAAAGCTGTACATTTAACAGTATTTTACTGTTAAATTAGAGTTATTACAGTTTGTCACCATATTTTGTAAGGGAAATTACCATTAACCAATTAACAGGTTTTTACTGCAGTATTTTTACAGTTTTTTTACCATTAAAATCACAATTATCCTTCAATGATGAACATATTTTTTAATTTTTTAATTAAAATTCATTGTTATAATATTTGAATATTACAGCTGTCCTGTAATTTCAGGGTGATACATCTGTCCTGTTATTATTAAGTAGTTATTAAGTAGCTGTACTGTTAATGTAGTTTGGCATAATCTGTTATTGTTTTTTGTTTAAAAAATAAAAAAATTCACAAAAATCAAGTCAAGTGGTGCAACCAATATGCAGAGTCATGGCAAAAAGCAACAAATACAACAACATGACAAGGCAAGATTAGTTCAAATATCATGTGATACAGCTAGCTCCCCCTAAAACATCATGATATGTATGAATTAATAATAATAATAAAACAAAACTGCTTATATTAAAAAAAAAAAAAACCTTTCACAAAAAAATCATGTCAAGTGGTGCAATCAAGACATATTTTAATATTTTAAAAGTATTTTTAAAAACCTTTTGGAAAACAATGATTAGGTCATGTAAGGTCACATGTATTCAGCATGTTTTTCACTTTTCACTTTTATGCAAAACGTTTATAAAATTTTCCATCAACCATCAAGTAAAAATGAATAATATGTTATTCATGTCACTGTGACAGAGACTTTCTCACTTGCACCCACAAGCTCCGCCACTGGCCAGAAATGACACATTGCTAGACACAGTTGAACATACTAATTTTAGTCTCTCCATTTTCATACTAAGCGTACAGCCTCTAGAGCAAGTGAATGTAACATGGAGAGTCAAAGAGCAGCAGATGAGTCACTCATCTCCATCTCAGTGGTCTCAGGTGAGATAAAGCGTATACTTATTGTAAATATAGCTCTTTAAATGTACACGTCTGTAGCTTAAAGCTCCGAATCCTGCATTATTGACTAGATTGCATCAACTGGCTACCTATAAACTCTTATCTTTTGGGATCCAGTGACTCATTAGTTGATTAGGCCATTCAGTTATTAGCCCCAATAGCAGTCTAGCACGCAACAGTGTCACTTATCTATTTGTAGCTCGTAAATTCTGGAAGACGAATGGCTGAAGGAAATCTGACTAGCACACTACAGCAGAAATTTTAGACTGTGGTGTATGTTACAGTCTGCTAGCTCGGGTTTTCCCTCGGTTGCTTGTCCCTCTGAGTTACGTCGAGTTCCTGCTACAGTGGCTTCTTTTATTTATAAGCTGGAGAGCGTGTTCAGGTGCTTTCAAAGCTGCAGAAATGAGAGGCTGGGCACAAAACAAAGGTCTGGAACAGAAAGGGATGTTTTACATTTCCATGCCACTTTGCCTGAAAGTCAAATAGTAAAAGTTTGTTTCTACTTTGCAAGTTTTCAGGATGCCGAAGAGATTTAGTGGCAACACTTTGGCTCTGAATTGCACTGTATTAGAGAATATAAAGGAACTTCTTTATTGTCTTTGCTGGAGGATTGGAAAGGAAAATTCTCTGAATGAGAAATGATAGGATTTGTTTATGGCAATGGAGTTTTTTTGTTTTTTGTAAAGTTGCAGTCGAATGAAAATGAAATGGGATTGTGCTGGAGTTTAGTTTTATTTAGATTAATCAAACAAAGCAGATTTTGCATGCAGAAATATTGTGACCCCATTTGGATTTGTTGATATAAATAAGCAAGATAGATGCATCTGCTGTTACTTGGTTGTCTGTCTAATTTCTGCACACTTAAGATGACCGTATTCTGCAACACAATCCTCCAACTTAGTTTCAGTTTCCAGTGTTTTACGTGGAATTTAAGTTATTAAGTCATTGCATTTGCCTCAGTCATGCAGACGAATTTGCCTTTCAAAGCTTGTGTGTCCTCATTGTTTCCACAATGGAATATAATGTAAAAGGCACTTTCTATGAATAGGGTACAAAATTGGGCATGAAATGTTGTTTTGTTTTTTTTGCTGGTCAGTGAAAAGAGGTGCTTAACTTTCAGTTTGCTTGTTAGCGTCAGGAGGTCAAATGAATAATTCATTTTATTTAATTTTATTCTATTTATTTATTTATTTATTTTGTGTCCTTTCTACAACCACCCAAATTTTGGGCTAGGATAAATAGACTAAAAATCAGATCTATGATTATGTGAATTGTCTATCAATATACATTAAATAAACACCAAATAAAATAGAGAATGAATGAATTAAATAAATAAATAAATAAATAACTTTGGAACTAGGATACACATAGCATTCTTTAAAAAAAGAATACTTACAGAAATAATTTACTTTGAGTGAAAACTAAATGTAAAGTTTTCAAACAATTGCATATTATTTACAATATATCATGTATTAATATATATATTATGTCATGTATTAATATATATATATATATATATATATATATATAATGAAGTTGCAATTTAAAATATATTAACTTATGTAGTATATTAACTGAATGCAATATCAAAATAACAGTTAAAATTATAATCACATTTTACATGTGCTTTATCATGTCAACACATCAAAATAAGTGTACTTATGAGAAAGCATGAGAAAAGATTATTAAAACAATGATTTAAATGTACTTTAAACTGATCAAAATGAGCAACTTTTCATGCTAGATTCATTCTATAAATTGCAAGATTCAAAAATTGGGTATCAGCTTTGAATGGAGATTATTTACTTCCTATCATGCTGCAGAAAGGGTTACAATTTTGGTACGTGTTGTGTGTTATAATTTCAAGGAAAATTGTGGTCAAAATGTAGGAAACAGCTGGGCATTGCACTTTTGTAGGTTAATAGTTTGTCTAGTTCCTACAGCACAAACTCTTGCCAATTGTATATTATAACTATGCTTTGGTGAATTGGTTTCTAATTGATGTCTTCATATAAATTTGTTAGAAAATGTGCGATTTGTAGAAAAGTACAACCCTAACCCTAAAAGTACTTCATGTTGACTTTTTTCTAAAAATCGTGTTTTAATATGATTCACATCATACGAATTCATGAAATCACCAACCTGTACAATAGTCACATTTTCCTGTGAGATCTCGTTGAATTAATGCCTCTAATGCTTAAAAAAGCATTCTTAGGGTCATCGCTGAGCTTACACTAGTAACTTTCTTTCTCTCTGGTAAACATCAGGAACTTTATGTACTGTTTAAACATTGTCTAAATACACTGAAAAAAAATACTTGTAGGATTTAACTTACTTAAAAAAAATCTTTGTAAACAATTTGCACTAACATATTTTAAGTAGGCCTAAATTTTAATGCTACTGCTCTGTACAGTCTACTTACTATTGAACTTAACATTCATAAAGCAATTAAGTAAATATTACATAAGTATTAAAAAAATTTAATTTCACATATAGAATTAAAGGGATAGTTCACCCAAAAATGAAAATTCTGTCATTAATTACTCACCCTCATGTCGTTCCAAACCCGTAAGACCTTCGATCATCTTCAGAACACAAATTAAGATATTTTTGATGAATTCTGAGAGCTCTCTGACCCTCCATAGACAGCAAGGATATTACCACGATCAACCCACAGAAACGTAGCAAGTACATCAGTAAAATAGTCCATGTGACATCAGGGGTTCAACCGTAATTTTACGAAGCTACGAGAATACTTTTTGAGCGCCAAGAAAACAATATTAACATAAGTTATTAAGCGATTGTTCTCCCCGAGTTACCGTCTTCCGCCATTTTGGAGAGTACCCCAGAACATGGACTATTTTACCGATGTCCTTACTACATTTCTGGACCTGGGAACATTGCAGTTGTGTTGCTGTCTACGGAGGGACAAAGAGCTCTCAGATTTGATCAAAAATATCTTAATTTGTGTTCTGAAGAAGAGCAAAGGTCTTACAGGTTTGGAACAACATGAGGGTGAGTAATTAATGACAGAATTTTCATTTTTGGATGAACTATCCCTTTAACTTCAACAAGCTTGAATTGAGTACCAGTAGCCTGTTGAATTTACTTTGTTTTTGTTGTTTTAATTATTGAACTGAACTTTATTCATGTAGAAATTACATTTGTTTTTCTGTAGTATTTACTACACCACAGAATCATTTTTTTTTATCAGTGTAGCATCTTTAGTCATTATTAAGACACAAGAGCAACTTCTCCTCCCTTTCGCATTGCAGAAAAAGCGTCAGGCGTTGCTCCGTCAAAAGGCAGCGTCAGCTCCGTATGCCTCAGTGCTCCACAGATCTGCAGACGCCATCAATACAAGCCAAACTGGCAGGAAATTGGGCTGAGTGCTTCTGAAGACTATAAACGAGCGCTTGGAAAGACTCAGAGTTTGATTAGACTGCAGGGCGCGGACATAAATTGACATACTTCATTCGCCTCGGGTTGGATTTCGCTCCGTCTGGTTTATAACCGTACAGAGGAAATTGCATCTGGCTGACATAAACAGTAATTCCTCGCTGCTCCATCTCACTCACGTGTCACGTGACACTGCGCTGCATACCATTAGCATTTTATTACCACTGCAAAGCATTGCCGTTCTGACTGCTCCCTTGCGCTAATGGCCAAAGGCTCTGCAGTCGCTTATGCAGGCCGCAGCATCGAGTCCCAGCGTTCCCCGCTCAGGTGGCATAAATCCAAGATTAGATTGCGGGATGGGGGGCGGGGGGTGTACATCAGAGCGAGGAAATCCCTGACAGGAGGATCTCAGCTCAGCACTTTCTCTCTAGCGGGCCGCTCGGAGGGTTATAAGCTCTCACCTCTACAGCGGTCACTTTAGCAGGAGAGTCACTCGAAGTGTCACTCGAAGTGTCGGCAGTGTCTCTGTAGCTGTCTGCTGGGCTTTTTGTCCTCTATCAGCAGCAGGCATAACTGTCATCTCACTCTGACTTCCTCTTTGAGCAGTGACTGCCATCTTACATCCAGTAACACAGAACTGAGAAGTACACTGTGAAAAGATTAGTGAAGAAAATACTAATTCAGTCTTTCTACTTCAGAATTTCTGTTATTTGCCATTTCTTTGTAATTATTTGTGAGATTTACTAGCAATTTCTGAGTGAAAAGTAAATCCTACAGCATTCTTTACAATGTATTAATGTAGCTTTTAATTTAATTTAATTTTCTGACATTCTTTCCACATAAGTTTAAAAAATTCATAATTCAAAATTGACTCACCCTCCTGTTGGTCCAAACCATGAGATTCTTCTTTTGCCATGCAAAACATTTATTGTATGAACAATAAACAAAGTTTGGGGTCAGTTTTTTTTTTCTTTTCTTTTAAGAAATTAATTTTATTCAGCAGGGATGCATTGAAATGATCAAAAGTGACTGTAAAAACATTTATAATAATACAAACAATTTATATTTCAAATAAATGCTGCTCATATGAACTTTCTATTCAACAAAGAATCATGAAAAATGTATTACAGTTTCCACAAAAATATTAATACAACTGTTTTTAACATTGATTATAAAAAATGTTTCTTGAGCACCAAATGATTTCTGAAGGAAATTCAGCTTTGAATCACAGAAATAAATTACATTTTAAAATATATTCAAATATATTTACTAATTTTTATGTTAAATTTATGTTGAAAATAATGATTATGATTTATGGTTCCACCACATTACATTTATAGAGCCACTGAATTTAAACACTTTTAAAAATTGTGTAAAAATTTTTTGAAACCAACATTACAGAGACTTACATTTACATTTAGTCATTTAGCAGACGCTTTTATCCAAAGCGACTTACAAATGAGGACAATGGAAGCAATCAGTATCAACAAAAGAGCAATAATATGCAAGTGTTATGACAAGTCTCGGTTACGCAGTACATGTAGCAAGGATTTTTTATATATATATATATATATATATATATATATATATATATATATAATAAATAAAAAGAAAACAAAGATAGAATAGAAAAGAACAGAAAGCTAGTGTTGGAGGCTTTTTTAAAGAAAATAAGCAGTTAGAACACAAATAGAGTGCAAGTCTTAAAGGATAAAGTGTTGTTTTGTTTTTTCAAAATTAAAAATAAAACAGATAAAATAGAATTAGAATAGAGAGTGCTAGAGTTAGAGGGTCATATAATAATAATAGAGACTTATTTCAATACATGTGTTTACACATTCAGCATGTGCACTTTTGTTTATTTAGCTACAATAAGCATGTGACTTATTTATATGTTTCAAAACACTTTGAATGTCTGTGTGTTTTGCATGTGTTTGAGTGTGAAGATGACTGCAGCAGCTCTCTGACCTACATTCCTCAAACAGCACTGGAGCAACAAACAGACCTTTAAATGACAGAAGCTGGGAAAAACATCCCTCAAGCGCTTTAGATCGGATATTCTCTTAATAATGAATTCATTTATCACAGTGTTAAAAGAACAAAAAATGAACTGGGGTATCCCAGCTTGTCTGTGCTGCATGAATCCTGCAGCGTTTCTCTCTCCCTCTGTGTGTGAGTGTGTGTGTTCAGCAGAGGAGAACATCCTTTACTATCCTTTATGACACAGAGCCTAAGTTCAGGAACGCTTCCCCAGGAAAACTGCAGATGTGGGAGGGCGAGGACTGTCAGCTTCACAAAGAGGGGAGAAAATCAAAGCGGAGAGCACTGCAGGCGGTTTGCAGAGGGATCCCAGGCTTTTCCACATCAGGAGGAAACCCTCAGGGCTGCTTTCATTTTTTCTTCCTTTCACTGTATCCCTGTCACTCTGCCTTTTCCTCAAACAGAAATGTACACTGCTGAGCAACCTAATCAAATATTCTCAAAATCATCTTTAAAGGCATCCTTTTTACAGCATTGTGTCATATTAAAGATTATATATATATATATATATATATATATATATATATATATATTTATGTTTTTGAAAGCAGTCTCTTATGTTCACCAAGGCTGAATTTATTTGATCAAAAATACAGTAATTATCATGTATCTGTACCACATATTACATATTGTTTTATATGTAATGAAATTGTATTATTATTTTGAATATAATAAAATATAAATTTGTAAACACATACATACTCCATGTGGTTGTGTTGCATGGGGAAACCCCTCCTCTGTGCCTTGCTAGGCTGATGCATTAAGAAATGTTTTATGAAGCAATCTATTACAAAATCTGTCTGAAATGTTTTTATGCATTATGTGTTTTAGGGCTTTTGTGCACAACTTTTCATGGTGGGTTTACTGTGCTGCATTCTGCCATACTGTATGCAGATACACACACACACACACACACACACACATAGTGCCTGTCAGCAGTGTTATGTAAGAAACTGTCCTCAGGCTTCTTAATCCTTATGCTGATGTTAGTGTCTCAGTGTGTCTGTGGGTTTCTCTGACAGTTTCTACAGCTTCCTCCCTGCTCACAGCAAATATACAGATTCAATAATGCATAAGAAAAATGAAGATAGTTCTTTCAAAGACAACTCTTATCGCCCGTTCACACCAAGAAACTATAACTATAATGAGAAATATATAGTTTGAGAAATGATTCTAAATTTAAAAGGATAGCAGAGTTCAAACCAAAACTATGAAAACAGCACAAAGAAATGTTATCATTGGAATCACTGATATTTTTAAGCCAAAAATAACAATAAAAACATTGACAGCCAATCAGAATCCATCCTTCTTTAAAGAACTTGTGCATTTAAAGCGACAGACGACAAAACTGCAGCGCAAGCTTGTAATTATAATAAACAGATCGTTATTGTACGCCGGTGTAGGTGTTGATATTGTTATAATTATCTTTATAGTTATGATTCTTCGTGTGAATGGGCCTTTAGTTTGATGTTTTGGCATATACTGGAATTAAGGAGCACCAATTAGGCAAAATCCACTTTTACATGGTGTTTGGACATAAATGTGTGTTGGCAGCATGTTAACACAACCATCCTACAATGATAAAAATCCACCTAGTCCTTATTTTTTAATCCCCATTAAAACAAAACAGTCTGCCGTTTTGATTCTCTGAGCAATATGACATCACATTGCTTAGGCCCCGCCCACAGTCGCTGACTGACAGTCCTGCATTACCATAGTTTCCGCCCTCAGCGAGTTGTCTTTGGTTGTACGCTGTCATCCATTTTCTCCGCGATCGAGCAGCTGTAACATCAACAATGTTTTGTAAGCAATCCCAGTGTTCTGTTTTTGGATGCAAGACTGAACATCGACTGTCGTCATTTTCTCTCAACATCTGAGCCACTGAGGACGCAGTGGGTTAACGTTACTTTTATTTTTGAAGGTAATGCGTCTCAAAATCTACCTAAATACGTTTATATCTGCGCAAATTATTTCACTCCAGACCGCTTTGTGAATGTCATGGCTTTATAGTGCTTAGCTACCGTTTTAACCGTGTTTGTGTGCGTACGTTATCAAAGTATTTTAATTGATCAGTGTCGTGCTGTTCGTTCGGTGGTGCTAGCAATCACCCTGTCGCAGCTCGGTCTATTGAGCCTCTGTAATATCGAGCTTTTCGTCCCATTTTCGGTGTGTTTGGCTTCCCTCAGCTGAACGCTGGTCAGTTATGTTGCCTCTACCGGCTGTCTATTGCTGTAGGTATGCAAAGCAGAGACGTAAACGCCTTCTTCTGGAGATGGGGCGGGAATATGAAGCTCATTTGCATTTAAAGTGGTACACACCAAAACAGCTCTTTTTTAGACATGCCCCAAAATTGACATTTTTTGGGTAAATTTGAGCATTACTGTCTTTTTAAGTGTGTCTTGAAGTGTCCAAATATTCAAGCACAGCAGATGAGGGCATACAGGTGCAGATATATAGGAATTTTTTAATGTCAGATTCAGAGGACTGTATTGTAGCTCTTATCTTTATACATTTTCTCATGAAGCTGGTTGTCATCATAATACAGAAGAAACTGGCAGCTTTGAATAGAAAGCTTCAGAAACACTGATCTGATATCAGACAGGAGGAGGAAGTCATTACCACAGAAACAGCTGTTAAAGGTTACTGTGATCTTTCATCAAGGGATGTAGCACATAAATTGCAACAATAAATGTTGCCGACTCAGTCTAGATGAGATGTTGAGATCACATGACTAGCCAAACGCTACTGATTTTATTGAGGTGACCTCCATGTTACAATTACCGTAACTACGAGTGACAAAACTGCCATCTGTAACCAAAAACAGGATGCGGCACCTGTAATAATCGATTCAAACCATAGAACGCTCCATTAAAAAGGCCTTTCAGCCAATGGAAAAAGCACTGCAAGAAACACTGATGTGATCTGTGACATACTTGAGGAACATTATATGACAAATTGCAGTTATGCCCACCAAACAAACTTGTGTTTTTCATATTTCTTACATGACATCCTCAATACTTTGCAATGAACCACTTATTTCCTCTTTGTGACTAACAGCTTTAAAACCGCTGATATGGATGACCTCAAAGCAAACACAAACAGACTAAAAGAGGCCAGTCATTTTTACCCAGTTAGGGCTGGACAATATCTCAAAATAAAATAATTAGCCCCTTTCACAAATACAGTCTTTACTGGTAAATTACAGTTAAGAGATCATGTGAGAACAGGAGAAGTTGTAACATACCAGTAAATTACCAGTAATGTGCTCTGAGTGAACGCAGAACGAGATTACCGGTAGGCAGATTTACTCTGTGCTGTTTATGGAAGCGAAAGAAATGTCTAAAGTCGTCTAAAATGATTTCTCTGGGCTAAAAGAAGTTGCGTAAATGTGAACATTTGACACAAAAATGAAAACATCAACAAAAACCCTGACCGCATATACCCCTCCATTTAACGGCAGTCGTATAGAGGTCATTTCTGGTTAATGATGTCGCCGAATTTACCGGTATTTTGAAGCTGATGTGTGGAAGCCCGTTTCTGCCACTCAATAAAAAATAAAAAAGGTTATTGCGACTTTTTATCTCACAATTCTGACTTTTTTCTCAGAATTGAGCGATATAAACTCGCAATCGTGAGTTAAAAAGTCATAATTGTGAGATATAAACTCACAATTCTGAGAAATAAAGTCATAACTGCGAGATATAAACTCACAATTATGACTTTTTTTTTCAGAATTGCAAGTTTTTATCTCGCACTTGTGACTTAATAACTCGCAATTGTGAGATTATTCACGCAATTCTGAGGAAAAAAAGTCAGAATTGTGAGTTTATATCCAGTGCCAATCCTAGACTTCTGGGGGCCCTACGCAAAATTGTGTCGCGGGAGGGTTGGGGTTGAGTGGGGTATGAGCGGTTATGAACGAATGAATGAAACACATTTGTCCGTGTTTCACTCCGTCTCGAATTGCGCTCGCGGAAAGCCCTTGAGAAACAGTGTCTCTTCCGCGGCTCGGTACGCTTTGAACTCATTTTTTAGTCTGGAGCAAGACTGTACCACGTTACATGATTTGACTGATTTTTACGTAGAAAGGGCGACAGCACACCACATTAAAAGTAATGATCATTCATGTTTTCATAACCGCTGATCAAATTCAAAAACGAAACTAAAACTAAATCATCTTTGAGAGCAAGGGGGCCCCCTGGTGTTTCGGGGGCCCTACGCAGCTTGAGTATTTTGGATATAGGAAGGATCGGCTCTGTTTATATCAATTCTGTTACAATTCTGACTTTATAACTCGCAATTGCTAGATTATATCTCACAATTCTGTGAAAAAAGTCAGAATTGTGAGATAAAAAGTCGCAATAACCTTTTTTTAAATTTTTTGTTCAGTGGCGCAAACGGGCTTCCAGTAAAAAGTAAACCGGTAAAAAGAGCAACAGCATACTGTAGCCTGTGTGAACAGCGCTTTTTTATTTACTGGTAAAGTCGTCCGGTAATTTTATGGTAATTTACTGGTATTACTGTGTGAAACTGGCTTTAGGGTGATTATCAAATCACAAATTCTGTGGTTTAAAGACATGTCTATTTGGACTGATTGAGACACTTTAATCATAAGCTTCACATGTCAAATGAACACAGTGCCAAGCTTCACTCTGAAATCCACATTTCATAGGCTATTATTATCCACATTATTATTTCATATTTTAATTATATATTAATAGGTATGTGTTAATATTAAAGCTGTCAAACGATTAATTGCATCCAAAATAAAAGTTTCTGTTTACATAATATATGTATGTGTACTGTGTATATTTATTATGTGTATATAAACACACACACAAGCAGGTATATATTTAAGAAAAAAAATGTTATGTTTATATATTAAATATATTTATTTATAATATAACTTATATGAATATAAATATAGACATGTAAATATTTTCCAAATACAAACTGTATGTGTGTGTATTTACATAATAAATATACACAGAACATACACATATATTATGCAAACTAAAATTTTATTTTGGATTAATCGTTTGACAGCACTAGTTAATATGAATAATTATATATTAATATTATATAAATATATTAACAATAAAAACCATCACATTAATAATTATTTTTTATAGTCATGTAGAAAGGGTCAAAAATTCAAGAGTTTTTTTTTTTTTTTAACTCTGGTTACTGAAAAAAATAATAATGGTTACTGAATAAAATGCTATTTTTCAGTTGTTATTAATAATGATGTTTTCAATGGAGATCCACACCTCTAAAAAAAACAAACAAAACAAACAAACAAAAAAAAAAAAATCACCCTAGTTATTGTAGAACGATTGTTTCCAAATTGAGTTGTTCAAGTCATCTTGTGTTTGTGATCTTTTTCATAACAAAATATATCAAAGGAAAACTAGTTTGAGATGTTTTAAGGTTCTAGATTTTGAAATAAAATGTTATACAAAGTAAAACAGCTGTGGTCTGAACATGCAGGAGCCGGTTTCTGCATTGCTTTGTGTAATCTGATAGTGTTTTGGGTTCAGTGTTGTTGGGTGGTGGAGGGGGAGGCCGGTAAATCCTGCTCTCCTCTTACTGCTACCAGTGCTGCCTCATTTTCACGTGAAATATTGATACACCTAATTTAACTCCAGGGGCAGCTCAGATGTCAAAATGTGCGGGTCTGGCGAGTGAGAATCTCTCCTGCATCTTGGGTGGGCGGCAGTTAAGACTAGGAGCTTTGCATTATGCAGGTCAATTCTGAAAAAAATCACCTATATACGCATAAATATCTGAAGCTGAGAGAACCGAGGTGTAAAGACACTCGAGAAAACCTCTAGAGGAGTCGATTGATTGGGTTATTAAATGTTTGATGGCTTCGTCTCAACAGGAAGCTGTAATTTAGCTGGAACACAGGTGGTCTAGTGCTGTTATTGATCTAGCTGAGCTCCATCGAGATGGATGAGACAGTGAATTAATGCACACCGAGAGCTGAGAAGAAAACCCTGACCTTACCTCACTTAACGAACACACGATGGTTTGAGAAGGAACAACAGAACAAGAACGGTAGTTGTAAAGTACATGGTCACTTTATTCGAAGAAAATATTAAAACAGTAGCATGTACAACTTGGAATGAATGCAAACTGAAGAGTGGAGTGTAAACTCCCGCAGCAGAAGAGGTGCAGGGGAGAATTCACTGAAACAGAGGACAGAAAAGTGAAGGCTCAGCCACACTCCTCCAATCATCTCCATCCTGGTGCGAGACGGCCGTCCAGGAAAAGAAAATCATTAAAACAAAACTAAACAATAGACAAAAATTCAAAAAAGAAAACAAAAAAAACAACTCAAACAAAAACAAAATCATGCCAAACATTTTCTACTTTTTGTTGTTTTTGAATTTTTTTGCTTGTTTTTGATTTTTACTTTTTATCCCCCACAATACATTAAAGCCCCATTCCACTGGAAACTTGATTTTACAAGCTTTCTTTCTACTTGTAGTTCCTCTTAAATTACAAAACCCCGCGATACAACACTTCAGTGGACTCAGCACGCTCTGATTGGCTGGAGAATGAGCTCCGGGCTCAAGCTGCATGCATGAAGAACAGAAAAAACGAGAGAACAAAAGGAGGATGGCCAGCCCAAACATTATCAAGAGCAGATGGAACTTAAGGAGTTCACCAAATGCTGTTTGTCTTCAGTTTGAAGGTAGTTACAGGTTATTTTTCTCGAATAACTGATGCTAGACTGATTTTGGGGACAGGATCACTAACCATTTCATGCAGATATTTGACTTTTTCCATTATTTTCTGTGTGGACAGAAGGATACTTTATTTTAACATTCAATTATTTTTAAACAGAAACATTATGAATAAATAAACTTTTTTTTTTCCCCAAGAGGTAAGTAAAACATTTGACTGATTTTTTCTTCTCTTCTAAGAGGGCACGGCAGGAGGAGGCGGTTTCACTTTGCGGTCATCATCTGTACAAATTCTGAGAGGAGAGATGGAGAGAAAATGAGATTAGGCAGTTGCTTTTGGCCGAATGCCACGCTGTGCAGCCAGCTGCTAAATTGTTCAATGGTTTATTAATTTTTTAATCAAGAGGTGAAGGCAGAATTCGCACGGTAATTAGCGTCCCATTTCCGAATTGGCTTTCATATGCGTCTAATCAAGAGGCTCTGTTTTCAGCAAAACAAAAAGGGGCCTTTTACATGTGCTCTGTACAATTATGGTTTCCATCTGGGAAATGTGAGCCATTTTTGATGCAGATATTTCGATGGAACCAGATATGAGAATCTAATGGAATTTAAGACTCTGAACTGACCAATTCACTGAGTAAATGAATCATTAAGACTGATTCGAGTCTTTTGTCAAAAAATTGATTGATTCTGTTGTTTTTGTTTAAATATTTTTTCCAATAATAACACTTACTATATCATCTTTATGTGATATATATATATATATATATATATATATATATATAATGTAGGTGTATTATAGTTGAGTTACCAGATGGTGCCTTTAAAAAAAAAAATTTAAAAAAAAAAGACTACTGTAAATGGAGAAAATAAAGTGGGCACTAAAAAGTAAGCAACTTACCTTCATAGTTCACCTGACCATCACCATCTATGTCGGCTTCTCTGATCATCTCATCAACCTCTTCATCTGTCAGCTTCTCGCCGAGGTTTGTCATGACGTGACGCAACTCTGCAGCACTGATGTAGCCATTACCATCCTGAAGAGAAAAACTCAATGTCAGCCACAAAAAGGGCGGGAAAATCTTGGCATCACAGCTGTGACTCAATTTTGTGTCAATTTTGCCTGTAATAAACAGCCAAGTGAAACAGCTCAAACATACCTTGTCAAATACCCGAAAAGCCTCGCGAATCTCTTCCTCGCTGTCTGTGTCCTTCATTTTCCTGGCCATCATCGTCAAGAACTCTGGGAAATCTATGGTTCCATTTCCTAAGAAAATGGGAAGTGAGATTTTATTGAAAACGGAAGTATGGACAGAAACATTCACCTCAGATACTCTCAAATAAACCATTTCCACTTTAGATTAACAAAGTAAAAAATGACGACTTTACATCTCACAGTTGCGACTTTACATCTTAAAATTGCGAGAAATAAACAACTTTGAATGTTTCTCATTAATGTGACCATTTCTTACGATATAGGTTTTTTTCTAATAATTATAACTTTAATTTACACTTCATATCAAACTTGAAACTTTACCTCACCGTTTTATTTTCAACTCTAAGGCTGAAAAGGTATTCATATTTAAGTTAAAGGGCCAGCTTTACAAAATAAGGCAAATTAGCGTGAGACCCCAAATCACATAAAAGCGCCAATGAGAGTGGAAAAATTCTGCGGTTGATCTACTGACAATGCACAAATGAATAAACACCGATGCAGTTGATCCGCTGAAACGCCACTCTCTCGTGAACACGCGTACGACAGTTAGAGATTACCGTTTATAAAGATTTAAATACAGATATTTTTCTTACACAAATGCAACGCTTTGCTTCAGAAGGCCTTTATTAACCCCTCAGAGCTGTGTGGAGCACTTTATGATGGATGGATGCACTTTTTTGGGCTTCAAAATCTCAAATCCCATTTACTGCCATTATAAAGCTTGGAAGAGCTAGGACATTTTTTAATATAACTCCGACTGAAGTCATATACACCTAGGATGGCTTGAGGTTGAGTAAATCATGGGGTAATTTTCAGTTTTGGATGACCTAGCCCTTTAAAGGGATAGTTCACCCAAAAATGAAAATTCTGTCATTAATTACTCACCCTAATGTCGTTCCAAACCTGTATGACCTTCATTCATCTTAAGAACACAAATTAACATATTTATGATGAATTCCGAGAGCTCTCTGACCCTCCCATACAGACAGCAAGGATCCTAAACGAATTGTTGAATTAAGTTGTTTTTTTTTGCGCACAAAAAGTATTCTCATAGCTTCGTAAAATTACTGTTGAACCACTGATGTCACATGGATTACTTGAACGGTCTCCTTGCTATGTTTCTGAGCCTTTATCATGTAAGGATCCTTCCTGTCTATGGAGGGTCAGAGAGCTCTCGGAATTCATCATAAATATGTTAATTTGTGTTCTTAAGATGAATGAAGGTCATACAGGTTTGGAACGACATGAGGGTGAGTAATTAATGACAGAATTGTCATTTTTTGGTGAACTATTCCTTTAAGATACTTTTGCTATATTTTGGGGGAGTTAATTGCAAAAAATACCAGTAAATTGACGCAAACCTTAGTAAAAACCCGTCACCTTGCATGATTAATTTTAATCTCCTCCCATAAATTTGGCGTCTGAAAGGGAAAATCCAACTAATGCACCTTTTCATCACCATTTTCCCCCCTACATTAGTAAATCTAGCCCAAAGTCTACTAAAATTGTAGTTAAAGATCTTCATGTTTTGGGCGATGACAACTCCACCCCATCTCAGGGTCATTCGCCAGGGAAGCTCACCTAACATAAACCGCAGTCGTCCCCAGGACACTCACAGTTTACCAATGAGCCATCAAAGTGAAGAGGTGGATATTCGCTAAGAGAGATCAAAAACCATGTGACTCACTCTGGATTAGCAGGAGATGATAGTCCTCGAGGGACAGCGGTGAAAAATAAAAGCCGAGAGGGTGACTGTGATATAAGAGACACGGCTAGATCCCTTCAGCTGGCACGGACTAGCCGCAGCTGACCATAAGAGAGCTAAACCACGTTTAACGTTTGCTGAGGTCAGAAATAGGTCAAGCGTGCGGTAATAAAGACCAGGCTGGATTACCAACTGGATGTGTGGAGCCACTGGTCTAGGATTAGCCAGCATAAAAGGGACATTGAGCTTTGACTCTGAGTTGAAAGCTACGGTCCTATAGGTTGGAGCAGATGGTGATTTAATGGTGTAATATAGTAAGACAACCTGAGAGTAAAACTCTACATCGAGCCACATTCCTAGCGTGGCAGATAAAAATGCAAAACCTTTGCTCGCTACAGGATGTTGAGTCATATTAGCGCAGTCTTTCACAGGTACCTAAGGGAAACACAATTCATTACTAGAAGGACCACTCAGCAACACACAGTTGTGCTGAAATCAGCCATTTCCAGGTCACTTCCAGTGTCAATTCTCAAAATAAGTTCTTCCCCGGTTTCCCGGCAACTGAGTTCGATAAGTGTGTGGGAACGAGATGAAGAATGCAAAGAGTGGATTATGCAATTACTTTTAATTTTCCACTACTCGCATTATTGCCGTCTGACCTAGATCACGTCACGGCAGGAGAGAGGCAGGCTGCATCCCACAGGCCTATCGATTCGCTGATCGAAGAAGACCGACAGAACAGCTCGCAATCTGACAGGCTTCAGGAGTCTAGCAGCCTCCCGATCCTCCCACACCATCTCGGCTTGTGGCGCGGCTGTATGTCTGTCTGAGGCGTCTGTGACAGGAGGCTGATTGGAGAGTTTTCTGGTGTCACTCTTTGCTGAGAGAGTGCTGAGCGAGTGGATCGTCGCACCATTGGACACTGTTATGTCACAGCGACGAGTGGATGAGATTAAATGGTCTCACAGACAGGCTGTACTTACTCCAATGACAGGCGTGTGAAAAAAACAAAACTGAAAACTCGTCTTTTCAACAGCATCTAGAAATTAAAGGTGAAGGGTGTCATTTTTCATAATACTTGCTATGCCAGTTTAATATGCTGAGACAACTGGTTAAATGACAAAGAAACAACGTGCATGACAAGGAAAATGAAAATTGTTTATAGAGCTTAAAACATGTCATGACTTTTAAAAAACTTTTAGTCTAATGACTCTAATCTACATTTCATGAAATGTCATGTGGTGTAACCAAGTAACAACAATTCCTCCTTTTATTTCCAAATGTAATTATTATTTTAAAAAAAAGTTTAGTTATGTAAAATTCTCTCACATACCATAAATTATTCACTCATACATAAAAAGGTTTTGTGGTGTTGCACCGCATGACACATAACATTTTTCAACCTAAACAAACCTTGACTTGATATAAATGGGTCAAATATCTGGAAATTTATAGACTTTGGCATATAGTCATAAAGGTCTGTAGATGTCCTCTCTATATGTTATATATCAGTGACAGTGATGTGACATATGGCCAAATATGGTAAGCCACACTCAAAATTTGTGCTCTGCATTTAACCCATCCTAAGTGCACACACACAGCAATGAACACACACACACCGTGAACACACACCCGGAGCAGTGGGCAGCCATTTATGCTGCGGCACCTGGGGAGCAGTTGGGGGTTCAAGGGCAAGGGCACCTCAGTCGTGATACTGAAGGTGGAAGAGAGCGCTGTACATTCACTCCCCCCACCTACAATAACTCGCAACCTTTAGGTTACAAGTCCGACTCTCTAACCTTTAGGCCACGACTTCCCCATCTAGATAGATAGATAGTATGGATGCAACAATACAGTTAGTCCACGATTCAATATGAAATTCTGTTATTATAGCTTGGCACATCAGGGTGTCGTTTTGCAACAAATTAACAACAAAAACTTGTGTACTTCTGCACACTGGAATAGCATGGATTATGTCTGCTTAACATTTCTTTTGAGAAAGGTATTTTTTTTCTGATTTGTACCCAAAATAGGATGGACTGGCAATTATTGAGCGCTATAAACATGTAATGCATGTTTCATTCTTACTGGACGCCAGAGGATGCCCTCGCACAGAAAATCCACATATGCATCACAGAAGTAACACTGATGATGTTCCAGGAAATCGCTTATATGAATAAAGACATCGCTATCACTGTAACTTAATAAAAACAAGATATAACGTTAAACGTTTTGAATGATGAAATGTAAAGACAATAAACACTCGCCTGCGACAATACATGGTTTATCTGTGTTCTTCAAGCCATCTTGGGTATCTTTATAATGATTAAGTATATTTGTAAGCCATTTCTAATCGACATAGCCTTTATTACAGTATAGAATATATTTTCCGCCTCATTCTGTGATAAGAAGCCACTTTAGATCACAAAAGGAATTTATTTCAAACACTCGACAGATGTTGTGTAGTAAAAACAAGTTATGATGTTCTCTTTGGTTGGACAACAGGTTTATCAATGCATGTCATTACAAGGGAAGATTCTCGGCGTGTGTTTTTCAAATGTAAGCGGGGAGGCATTTCCTCATCTCAGCACGTGAACTCACGGACACACACACACACAGATTCTGAGAGAAATAAAACACACGGATACTGTGATATCGAAAATATGCAATTCACGAACACGTATTGAACCGTGAATGTCGTACCAAACGGTTCGATATTACATTGAGAATTGTGACATCCCTAATAGATAGATAGATATTAATAAGCTGTTTTATTGATACATTTCTTTTCTAAGAAATAATAATGGAAGATCCTGCCAAACTACATAAGGTTTTCTTCATTATGATATCAGTTGCATCACCCTGAGATTTTTTACTTGATGCCGCTTTGTAAATTGCATTTATAATCGTATCTTTAAATAAACCAAGAGTTCACTGAGTCACTGACCCAATTATAAATAATCCATTCGCAGACTGATTGCCTGAATAAACATTCTCTGTTTGTCTGAGCAACCTGATACAACACCAACCCATAGTATGAGTTTGTGGGGAGTGTCCTTTAAGATATTTTGTTCAAATTTCGAAAGAAACCGGTGATCAATTTCATTCAACTGTGATTCATTGTTACTTTCAAAGCCACTCACCATCAGCGTCCACCTCATTGATCATGTCCTGCAGCTCTGCCTCCGTGGGGTTCTGACCCAGCGACCGCATCACTGTGCCCAGCTCTTTGGTCGTGATGGTGCCGTCACCATCCTTGTCGAATAAGGAGAAAGCCTCCTTGAACTCTGAGACAAGAAAAGGGCGGTAACTGTATTTAGTGTCTGCTTCAAAGTACACAAATCAAAGTGATCTGATTACATGCATGCACTCTCACCTGCAATCTGCTCCTCTGTTAACTGGTCGGCCTAGAAATCAAAAAGAAAAAAATGCTGGTTACTAAGCAGACACAGGCAAAAAACATTTCTGTTTTAGTATTTATAAAATAATGTAATGCATTTCAATACACCAAGGAGAGTCTGATCATTTGCCATTATAAAAAAAAAAACACTGATAATGTGACACTTGTAGCATGAAGTATACTCTTAAAAATAAAGGTTCTTTATTTGCATCAATGGTTCCATTGAGAACTTTTAAGATCTATGGAACCTTACCATTAAGATTCTTTAAAGTGAAAAAGGAAAAAGGCTTCACACTAAGAAAAAAAATGGTTCTTTTTAGGAACCGGTCACTGAAAGGTTCTTAGGTGAATCCGAAATGGGTTATAGGAACCACCATTTTTGGTTCCCCAAAGAACATTTCAGTGAGCAGTTCTTAAAAGAACCATTTTTTCTTAGTGTGAAACACATTTTTAATAACTCAAAGAAACTTTTTCTACTATAAAGAACCTTCTGTGCATCTGAAAGGTTATACACCCTTACAAATAAAGGTTCCAACAGGGGGGGTTTTGCAGCGATGCCATAGAAGAACCATTTTTGGTTCCTCAAAGAACCTTTCAGTGAACCGTTTTTAAAAGAACCATTTTTTCTTTTAAAAATTTAAAGAACCTTTTATGCATCTGAAAGGTACAATGGATGTTAAAGGTTCTTCATAGAACCATCAATTCCAATAAAGAACCTTTATTTTTAATAGTAAACAAATTTTTACATCCAAACAAAAACACTTTAGTTCATACAGTGGCATTAGATTACAGGACACTGACCAACGACCCAGGCCTTTGGTTAACAGCGAGGAGAGAAAAGCTTGTTGTATGAGTCTCAAGAGCTTGCTAAAGTGGATGAGAGCTGCTAGGAAAACAAATAACCCACATTATGAAGGGGAGGAGTGGGGCTAATGGGCCAAAGACAGAGGAACACACAACCATCCCTTCAGTCACACTAATTACTCTACTTCCTTTCTGCATTAAGCAGCCATACTCACATGAAAAGACATATAACCTGCAGCTGAGACCATTGACTTAAGAGTCTTTCTAATGCACAAGCACTGGATCCAGTAGTTCCAGCAGTTGAGTCACTGGCAGATATAATGAAGAAAGAGCACTGGTTTGTTGGATAAGTGGGTCTTCCTACTGCCAACTGTATGGCTCATTTCATTCCTCATTCATGCCCATGTGCCCAGTACCCAGGCAACCTCCATCACCCCCCTCCCAAAGCTCATCCTGGGGGATGGGGCGCTGCAGCAGAGGAACAGACGCAGCTGCTCTGGGACTCCCTGACATCCAGCGTGAGCCGCGGAAGACTGTCTGTCCCGCTGTCTGAAACACTTCTCTTTTATAATGGCCAATAAATGGAAAGTAGTGGTTGTAGATCGATAAAGATATCACAAACACGCACATTTAAGTAGGTGCTCTGAGACCCGACAATTCCTGAAACATTCAACAACATGCTGCTTTTCCTAAACCTATTAATCGTAAATCAGACCTACAGTTAATAGGCAGTTAGGAGTGGAACTGATAGCACTTTCTAGCAGTTGCCAGTGCAGCTGTCTTGATGATCTTTGACTACTGAACTGTTTGTCATATACTGATATATCGACCAATATTCTGCAAATATTTGGCTGTTTTATCAGTTGTGCCATAGCTATGTGATTAACAGAAGTGCTAATTCCCCTTTCAAACCACAATGCATCCTTCATCTTCAAACATTTTTCATAATTTTCAGTTTGTCAAACTTGTTGTCTGTAATTTTCGTACCTATACATATACATTTATAATTACATACAATGTTTATTCCAATATTAAATTGAAATATATCCCTATGCAATTTAGTGACAATTACATTTCATTTCTCATAATTTTGAATTTGTCAAAATTGTTGTATACAATTTCTGTACCTATACATAGATATTTATAACTGCATACAATTTTTATTTTTCGATATTACATTTAAATATTATATACCCACACAATTTAGCAACTATTACACCTTTTTCATACATTTTTCATAATTGTTAGTTGATGTCAAAATTGTTTTCTGTAATTTTCATACCTATACATATATTAATAATTTTATATATTTTTATTTCAATATTATATACCCACCCAATTTAGACACAATTACATTTATTTATTTTAAATTTACATTTAATTAAATTTTTCATACACTTTTTTTCAGTTTATGTCAAAACTTCACTTATTTACAATTGTATTAAATATCATACACACACAATTTAGTGGCAATTACACTTTTCATAATTTTCAGTTTGTCAAAATTGTTGTCATTTTTATACATATATTTATAACTTTATAAATTGTTTATTTCAATAACAAATTATGTACTACACATTCCGTACACATAATTTATTGACAATTCAATATTTAATTGCTCATAATTTTCAATTTATGTCAACATTTTCTGTAATTTTCGTAAAAGAATGAGGCAAAGTTGGCTCTATGTAAAATAAATATTGGAAATCGTATCGGTCTCACAGTTGCAAAACACAGACTAATTAAACAATTTCAGCATCCAATTTCCTAATTACCGCACCTCTAATAGCAACATATTGAGCATTTACAGAAAATGTGACCACAAAACCAAGAAGTAAACCAAACGGTGTGAAATTTGAACTGTTCCTCCTCTATTTTCTATCTCACACCTGAATACTAAAAGATCTCTACAACTCCACAGGCTACAGAAACCGCATGACCGAATCCCTCCAGCTGTACTGTGCAGTGACACTACTGTCACCCATCTGCGCTGAGATGTGTTCGTCTGAAGCGCTTATTAAAAATGTTCAAGCAAATGAATGTAGGTCAGTATACACAGCATAATCCTCAAGAGTCCCAACACATAAAGCATGAGCTTCAGGGAACATTACATCATAACTTCACCCAGGACAGCTGTCTCCTACCAGATGCTGTTCCTCACTATTCAAACACACACAAACCTAATACAGAGATCAAACCACCGACAATAAACCACTCATATCTACTGCCAGCCTAGAAACATTAAACCACATGCACAAAAGCCCAAAGCAAAACGTTATTGCTCAGAGTTCGATCTTTCACAGTTTAGAAGACTAATGGAGCTCTCAGTTACGTTTCTCTTAGAGAAGAAATAAAAATGGACACAATTGACGCAACTGTTGACATACAGTGCAAGTATAACGCTATAAAGTAAACACAAACAGCATAGCTCAGACAACATCTTAGATCTTGGAAGAATTTAATGAGAAAATGATTTTATGTTCAATTCAACAACATTTGGCATTTCTGTGTAATTCACTGTGAAATTTACCAGCAATTTCAGAGTGAAAATTGTTTCAACGTAACTTTTTTGGGTCTAGACAAGACACACGAGTAAAAAATCTCTTTGCTGCTTAAGAGATACAACTAAGATATTAAAGACACTTAATTAGTGATTTCCGGTTCCTGCAGGGAAGCTAAAAAAAAAAACCTCCAACAGGTTTTGGTTTACTGGGATGGACCACAACTACATCTCACACACATGAAATGCCGAACAACACCTCTCAGATTCAACAAACAAAAAAAGCCAGATGACAGACATTTTACAACGACACACCTTTTATTTGCATAAGCTACAGTGACTACAGACAAAATACAGGAAACTGGGCGCCCATTACCATAAGCCTACACCCTTTCAGTCCACGCAACATTGTGGTTTGGTTAAAATCCATCTGCCTGTCATTAGTGAGGCCTTTAAATGTGTGTAAAGTGGTTTTAGATAGGAAACACTGGCCCTGCTGGTGTAATTCAGTCTTTGGAGGGGGTTTAAAGGGAGGTAGATGATGCAACAGACGCTGGCGGAGCCACATCCTCTACATCCTCATCTCAGACACATCTACAATCGTCTTCTTCATGTCTCATCCATCATATTTCACGAATATTAGCATAAACATCCTTATCATGACCCTCTACACCCCAGATATTGGCATAAGCAGTCTGTCTAATTAAAATATCACAAGTTCAGGTTTCAGTGAGATGTCATGTTGATCTAAATTTTTTTTTTTTTTTTTTTATCATATAGTAAGATATACAGAAAAATAATAATAACATATGGGATGTATTCCACATCATTTGATGTGCGTAACCCGTATGTAAGATAAAGGATGTAAGAATTGCGCAGTTGTAGATGCAGGCTTCACTCTATGACTGTAGCATCACTCAACTACAGCAGGTAACTAAATAAAGCGAAATGTTTAAAATATGCGTATCGTTGAGGTAAATTATCTCGAGAAGTTACATCTACAAACTGTAACGCTTATATCAAACGCATATTTTTAAGTAAACGAGGCTAATTTGATGCGAACGGACTTGTTGAGATTCTGTTTGGAAGAGTAATGCATTAATAGTATATGAAATAAATGATTACGTACCATGATTGTGAGGAATAAAGCGTGATAATCTCCAGACTAGGCTAAACGCAGGTCTCTCCGGGATGAGCGTACGCTGGCGCGGCTCTGGCTGTGGACTCGGCGAGAAGCGCACATGTATTCATCCGCCGCTCACTTCCTGACTCTGTGCGTGCGGAGCGGCCCTCAGCCAATCAGACGCGCCATTAGAGCGCAGGCTGACCGAAGCACACCGATGCAGTAAACACTGGTTATGTCTTTCTGAAATATTTCAGCATTAAGATGATGGATTAATACAAGTCTGCGCCAAATAATACATCTTTGCACTTTATTAGCATGTCCTGGACCCTGGTTTAAGAATGTGAAGATGTGAATAACTGCTGATGAATTGCCACTCAGTCATATAGATTGATTGACTGATTGTTCATTTTGTGATTTTGTGTCATAGATGAATTAATTATGCATTGTCCAGTCTGAGGCATCTAATAATTAATGCAGTCTATTTATACACATAATTTTGTAACCCAGAAGAGGAGCAGTAATTTCCCCACTGGAAAAAAAAAAAAGGTTTTGGGGCATATTCATATATATACATATACATATATATAGCTAAACAATGCTGCACTGTATGACATAATAATAAAAAAATAATAATTTATGCTGCTCCATGTTTAAGGATATTAATAACTGCTACTGATTTATTATTATTATTATTATTATTATTATATATTATTGTATTTATTTACTGACTTAATTGCTCATTTTGTTCAGTTCATTTCCAGAGATTAATTAATTATCCAGGAGAGGTCTGTGGAACCTCATTATTAGATTATTAATAATTTACAAAAACACCAAAGCTAATTTAGGGCCTATGTTTATGTTTGTGTGTATTATAGGATTCTGTGGTTTGGAGCATCTTTTATTAAACCCAGTGCAAGTTAGTCAATGCCATTATTAGATAATTATTAAATGAAACACTACTCCTACTGCTTTTATGAAGAACAGGCTCTTCATGAACTCAGTGATGAGTGGCTCTAGTTTCTCCAGGCGGAAGGATACGCGTGGATTTCCCTCCGCTTGAGAATTCACGTCGTCGGTTTGTTACGGAGCAGCTGATTGGTTGACGCGGACCTGCAATATTATACACAATGTTAAGGGGGGCATTATTGGCCGCCCTGGACCTGCAATGCACCAGGCAACGGTATATAATAGAAATCCCATCAAGGTGCTCATAGTAAAACTTAAAAAAAAAAAGTAGTCATTAAATTATACTATGTTAGTATTTGGCTATATTTACTTGTATTAGACCACACTGCAGTACATTCTCTATAAAGAAAAGAGGAAGTGCATCAGGTTTTACCCACAGAGAATGTTCAGCACTTTCTATTGGCTAATGTATAAACCATGAACAAATCACCTGTAGGCCACCACTCAACATTTTTAAAAAAATATATTATTATTATTATTGTTGTTAATAATATATTATATATTTTCTATAATATAATTGCATACACACACACACATTTAATAATTACATAATTTTACATTTAATTCGAAATCATTAAATTATTTAAATATTTTTAATCCTACTTTCTGTCTCTATTTTTATTTATATTTTATCTCTAATACAAGTAATTACTGTTTGTTCTATGTGCTACACAGTAACTTCATCACTACATCCCACCCATTATTATTTAATTTATTAAGCAAGTGTTAGTTTACAGTAATTAAACTGTATTGGTTAAGATGTTGTTTGATCACGATTGTCCCCAAGATCCGGGACTTGTTTCTAACCTGCCATGGCCTTGAGTTACCTCCCTTAACAATGTCCTACAAGAAAAGGTCAAACATGACACCTAGTGTCCTTAAGTGTGGAAGATCACAGATGGACTGGCTTCTTGAATCGTACACTGAGTTCTTTTACTAACCTGTATAATGTGTCTTATATGAGGCCTGTCATGAAGAAACTTAGCCTCAGTGACACCGGTAAGGCATCTGCATACAGATTTCGGTCTACATGAGCTAGTCTGTGATTGCTGAATGTGCATTGATGTGCATGCGCTGCCTGATTTAAGGAGAGTGCAGCACGGATCCTGTGAAGGGCCGCAGACTGACTGCTTTCTGCTGACTGTAGACTTTCATTAGTTGCTCCTTTACATCAAGGAAGCATTTCCATCACCCTCTTCATGCTGCTCTGCAGAGGTCAAGGAAGAATGAAGGTTTCAAAATAGGACTTAAAGGAGGAAAACATTCTTCTTGGTGGATTTTAATATACAATTTTATATACAATAGCACTTCTAATAATGTAATAATCTATAATATTTAATAATAATGTATTCAAACTTTGGCAAACAAGAGCTGCAGGGATACAGTATGTGTGATGAGGTTGTTTTAAATAATTAAGGGAAACAGAGAACAGAGATTGAGATGAGAACAATCTAAAAACGCAGCATTAATTATGCCAATCTCTGCAGAGTCAAGCAGGAGAGAGAAGACTGGCTGCACAACGCCGGTCCTCTAGTTTAGTAATTAGCAGGGAAATTAATCATCTCTCTCTCTGAGGATACGCTGCAGGCGCTGTGACTTTTTGATTAAAATAATTAAATTCTGAAAAACATGTTTTAGTAAAATTCCTTGAAATTTAAATCTAAGAACATTAAAATGAATAAAAATATAGATCATTAAACACAAAAGACTGATCATTTCTCTGGAGAGAAAAATCTCAAATTCATACAGATTTTATATATAAACATCTACATTACTCTCAGAAGTTCAGAAATATTTTTAAATGTTTAGAAGTTTAGAATTTTTTAAAAAGTTTTTGAAAGAAGTTTCTTCTGCTCACCAAAGCTGCATTCATATGATGAAAAAATACACAAAAAAAATAGTAATATTGTAAAATATTATTACAATAACTCCAGTCTTTGGTGATTCTAATATGCTGATTTGGTGCTCAAGAAACATTTCTTATCATCATCAATATTGAAAACACTGTGGAAACTGTGAATACGCATAAGATTTATACTTAAAAACATTTTTTATTGAACAAGGACACATTAAATTGATCAAAAGTGACTACAACAGATTTCTAGTTCAAATAAATGCTGCTCTTTTGAAATTTTTATTCATCAAAAAAATCATGGAGAAAAAAAAAATGTATCACGGTTTCCACAAAAATATTAAGCAGAAGAAACAGTTTTCAACACTGATAATAAGAGCCATTATTAATAACTGAGCACCAATAGTAACTGATAGTAATTAAACAGCAAATCAGCATATTTGAATGATTTCTGAAGGATCATGTGACACTGAAGACTGGAGTAATGATGCTGAACATTCAGCTTTGCATCACAGGAATAAATTACATCTTAAAACATATTAGATAAGATACAACAACATTTATTTTAACATTCCATATTACTGTTTTTACTGTATTTTCGATCAAAAAAAAAAAAAAGCTAAATATATCACCTTCTGAGGGCTATAAAAAAGAAACAAACCAATTAAATATCTCTGATCCAGCTGTAGTATTTATTTTCTGATCACAATTACAAAAAACAAATTGGCAGACAAAAACATGCGTAAATTTAAGCCAAATGTGTACTCAAGAGTGAGCGCTGCACTCACATATAAACATAGAATTGAAAAGTGGAGTTTAGAGATAGATTAGAGATAGAGGCCTTCAGGGGTGCCCTCCTGCTTCTTATACAAAACATTTTCTTTAGACTTCTTGAAGTCCTCGTTGGTGACCTTCATCCTGCGTTCTCTGAGGGCCATGAGGCCTGCTTCTGTACAGATGGCCTGAGGAGACAGGAAGTCAAGAGTTAAGATATATATGAACAATTCTTCTGCATTCTGAAAATCATAGAGGAGAAAAAAAAAAAAAAACAACACAAGAGGGCAGCAGAGTTTTCTGCAACACATTCAAATGAACCGAATGCATTAACATACCTTTATATCAGCTCCTGAAAGGTCATCTTTAGCCAGGATGAGGTCGTCCAAGATCACATCCTCAGCCACAGTCATTCTGCTGGTGTGGATCTGGAAGATCCTTCTCTTGGTTTTCTCATCTGGCAATGGGAACTCAATCTTACGGTCGATGCGACCTGCAGAGAGAAAAATGCCTTGAGGGTTCATCTAAAACACACACAACCTCTGAACATCAAAGCACGAGTCTGCAGTAGTATCTTACCCGGTCTAATAAGAGCAGGGTCAAGGGTCTCGATTCTGTTAGTAGCCATAATGACCTTCACATCTCCACGCGAATCAAAGCCATCCAGCTGATTGAGGAGCTCCAACATGGTTCTCTGAATTTCACGTTCACCTCCTGAGTTTGAGTCGTATCTGCAAAGAGGTAATCAGGGTATATGATTAAAGGAATAGTTCACCCAAAAATGAAAATCTGCTCAAAGTTTACTCAGGCCATCGAAGAGTTTTTTTCTTCATCGGAACAGATTTTGGAGAAATTTGGAATCCCATTTCTTGCTCACCAGTGGAGCCTCTGCAGTGAATGGGTGCCGTCAGAATCCAAACAGCTGATAAATACATCACAATAATCCAAAACACAACTAAACTTTCGCTTCTGGCCAAAATGTAAACCAAGAATCCAGAAAAATGCTTCCTCTAGTGAAACAGTCCATCCTCTGTTTTGGACTGTTTTCACTTGTAAACGGTGCTTTATCTGTGCATATTTCTCTCCTGATTCAGACAGGCCTTGTATTTTAACCAGAAGCAATGGTTTGAAGCCTTAATGATGGATTGTTTTCTTTCAAACATGCATCTTTTGGCTTCACAAGATGTTAACTCCTGGACTGGACTGAAGTGGTGTGCATTACTTGTGGATTATTGTGATGTTTTTATCAGCTGTTTGAACTCATTCTGACGGCACCCATTCACTGCAGAGGATCCATTGGTGAGTAATTGATGCAGTGTTTCCCATACATTGATTTATTTGTGGCGGCCTACCACAATATCAAAACTGACCGCCACAAATAGATCTTCCAAAAGGCTTTGACTGCGTTGAATAAACATGAGCACTGCACGTTTCAAAATCAAAACCCGGTGCGGGTGTTTTTAAATCACTGTATTTCTGAAGGAAACCGACTGTCTTCAGAAAATTTTGGATGTCATTTTCATTTCATCTCGCATGTAATGCCTGATAAAGCAGCGTTTGTGAGCGGAGCGCTGCTTTGTGCATAGCCCTTACTGAGGAAACCTCTATTTCTCCCGCTCTAAGCGCCTCCTGCTGGCAGAGAATGAATCTGCATATATATGCCTCCACAAATAGAGTGTAAGTCTGTGGGAAACACTGATGTAATGCTAAATTTCTCCAAATCTGTTCTGATAAAGAAACAAACTCATCTACATCTTGGATGGCCTAAGGGGTGTATACATTTTTTAGTGAAATATCCCTTTAAAAACCAAAAAGCTTTGCTCTACCTCTTAGTTCCAATGGCGTCAATCTCATCGATGAAGACGATAGAAGGAGCATGTTCCTCTGCCACCCTGAAGAGCTCACGTACTAGTTTAGGGCCGTCGCCGAGATACTTCTGAATCAGCTCTGAACCAACAACCCGCAAAAAAGTTGCAGACGTCTGATTGGCCACTGCCTTGGCAAGGAGGGTTTTACCTAACATCCAGGGAAATCGTCATCAAAATATGTTTTGGTAATTAAATGATCATTAGATGAATGAAACAAACAGAGGGGTGTTGGACTCACCTGTTCCAGGGGGGCCGTAGAGAATGACCCCTTTGGGAGGCTTGATCCCCATTTCCTCATAATACTCTGGATGGGTCAGCGGCAGCTCCACGGACTCCTATAGGTCAAAACATTATTTAAGCAGCACAGATTCAGTTTTACCTGATTGTTTTCAAAATTACAAAATTAAATAATCAGCTTTGATCATTTTTGCCAGGTGAAACAGTAAAGATTTGTTTTTATCTTGCCTTAATTTCTTGTATCTGACCATCCAGTCCACCGATGTCAGCGTATGTCTCTTGTGGAGCCTTTTCTACCTTCATGACGGTAACAAGAGGGTCTGTGTCGTCCATCAAAACCCCTATGACTGCATGGACCTATAAACAACAAGTTATTCATTCATTTAATAGGCAAATCTACAAATGTTCAGGATCCAGTATTAGCCTATATTAGAGCAGCATTCAAGATTGCAGAGAGGATATATTTTAAAGGGATAGGTCACCCAAAAATGACACTTTTGTCACTTAACTCACCGTTTAGTTATCATGTTAAACCCAAAAGACAAAGCACGAATTAGATATTTTATACGATTTTGTAAGATATTTGTAATGAAACCTGAAAGGTTTTGGTCACTCCATTGAAAGACCAAGTAACCGAAACTTAAAGACCCAATAAGGTTATAAAGGCATCGTAAAATGAATCCATATGAATCAAGTGGTTTAATCCATTTGATTTAAATGATGGCTGCATTTCATTTATAACCTCTATCATTCATAGCCTTTATAACCTTTTTTGGATCTTTTATATTTTAGTTACCTGAACTTTCAACAGAGGGACAGAAACCTCTCAGGTGTTATTAAAAATATCTTACTTTTCATTTTTGAGTGAACTATACCTTTAAGTTTGACAATTTCATCCTATTTCCATTAAATCCTGACTGGTTTGGTGGATATTGTACCTTGTGGTTGAGTAAAACAGAGCAGCCAGGCTCCAGCAGATCTTTGTCGACAAATGACAGAATGCTGACATAGTGCTCTGAGCCCACAGATGTGGAGACGATGGCATGATTGTCATCAATGATCTCCTCCAGGGTCCCCACAGACATAGGAGTTCCCCTGAGGTCATCGACTTTTGACCTCTCCTCCTAATAAAGCAAAAAAAAAACATAACCATCAGACAAACAAACAAAAAGGAGAGTGAGAGAGAAGATGGATGGATGGTGCACCTCCTGTTTCTCCTCTAGAGGTTTCATCTGCTCCTGGTTCCTGATGAACTCCTCTTCCATCAGCAGGTAATCTTTAATTCTCTCCTGCTTCAGGAGCTTCAGCCTGCACTGTGTGTGAGGGGTGACTATATGAAAAGAGAATCTGACATTAACTGAAAATCTGATGTAAAACACAGAGGAGTTCAAAAGTCACTTCTTGTACCTAAAGGCAGTTTGCTAGCAGCATCAGGGCCCTTGGACTTCCTCTTCTTCCTGCCCACTCTAGTTGGAATGGGCGGCTCATATTTCTTCTTCTTGTCCTGTTATGATGACAGATTAAATCATTAAATAAGGACAAACCTCTGGCTGATGCTGTTTTAAAATATCAGGTATTTTTGGTCACCTTATCATCTTTCTTTCCACCTCCTGGTCCATGTCCTCCGCTTTGACTCTGGCCCTGTGTTGAGAAAGATTCATGTCTAATGTTCATATACTACAGTGATATATAGTCTGTTTCAGTCTAGTATTTAAATTTTTAGCTTTAAATTTGATTTTTGTACATTAGAATTTGTCCTGTTTAATTGTATTTTTTTTCTGAGAAAAAAAGACCATCACACATTTTTACCATGATTTACAGAAAAAAAAAAAAAAGTCATTCAGTGTAACAATAGTTCATATACTCAAAAAAGGCAGATTTATAACAAGAATCATTAGATGACATTAAAAGACTCTATTTAAGGATTGCAGAGCAGCCCCAAAATACTAATTCATTGTCATTTTAAATCTTTTTGATCAAATTTAGTATGATCACTTTTTCCTTTATATAATTTAATAAGTACAGGTCAGAATATGAATGTTGTTTCATTTTTACAAAAATATTTCTGTTATGCTGAATGACAATGGAATGTTATTTCATCCATATTTTGACATTTTATTTTCACTTTATTTTACATTTTTTCACTTTATTTTCATTTTATTTTATTTATGCTTTCTGTGTATATAAAATCACTTTTGCAAATTTGATGCAGACACCAATGGGATTATCTAATATATATCCCATTACATATTTACATATACAT
>JAFVLL020027651.1:0-32819 GCA_021397915.2 Tor tambroides
TTCCCACCCTGACTACAAAAATGTGTAATCTTGCAGAATGCTAAATCTATGAAATTTTGAAAATATTGTTATTAAAATTTATGATGACATATTACCCTACACTTACTCTAAAACAGGCCTGCGCAGAGTTTTTTATAATTATTAATACCCAGAGCTAGAGTTTAATATTCTGATTATTAATGATCGCATGGTGCACAGCTAAATTGCAATTTTTAACTTTTAAGGGTAAATTCAATGAGGCTGAGACTGAGTTCATCAAAGCCGGGAAACCCAAGGAGGCTGTGCTAATGTGAGTGAGCTTTCATATCATTATTTCCTTCCCCAGTACATACAGACCACTCTATGGGGGGGATTGCATCGCTTCAGTACTTTTTGTGTGCATAGATTACTGATTTTATGCACTTTATCACATTACAAGCAATGAGTAGCTGGAAGCAGGTGGCACTGGGATTGAGAGTGTTTGATTTGTAGATCTCATGGAGGAGTGGTGTGCTGCTGCCGTGGCAGTGAGCCAAAGATGATCTGATGACTCCAAGAAATCATATTGTTAATGATCTAAAAAGTCCTTTTTTTTGTTTAAGTATAATTTATGATTACAAAAATTACTGGACCTTATGCTTTATAAAACGACATTATTAAAAGATATGTCGGTCCATATTTTTTTTTTACACTTTGTTCAATTATTATTTGGTTTTACATAATGGTTTCAGTATCTTTAATCCAACTGACTGTGTGGTCATTGTATATACATTTTATCATAGAATTTCTAAAAATGATGTGTCTCTATTTCTATTGCAGGCACGTCCATAACAAGGACTGGAGTAATGCCCAGAGAGTGGCAGAGGCTCATGATCCGGAAAGTGTGGCCGACATTCTAGTGAGCCAGGCCAAGTTCTGTTTTGACCAGAAGGAATTCCAAAAAGCTGAGGCCTTCCTTCTCAGGGCCCAAAGGCCAGAGCTAGCAATTAAATACTACAAAGTAAGAGTCCTTCAAGCACAATCTGTACATAGACAATAAAACAAAAATCTTCTTTACTGTAGAATGTCATTGATGCCTTTAACAACAACTATGCTGTAGTCATCATCACCATGAAGCACACAGAGTTCTAAACTTTCTGAACATTTTAAAGGAGAATCAGCGTAGCTACTTTTAGAAGTTTAAGTTTTACCAAACGGATAATTCACCCAAAAATTTAATTTGCTCACACTCATGTTGTTCCAAATCCATGTGATATGGGTCAAACACAAAAGGAAATGTTTTATAATTCATTTTAATGACATTTTATCTGACTGTAAGAACTATCCATTAATTTTTCATCATTTTTCTCAATTGTACATGATCTTTCTTTAGAAAACAACCCTAATTATTTAGACCAGATGAAGATTAGTTTTTTTTTTTAAATAATTAATTTTTAATTTTACATAATTGAACTGAATTAGCATATTAAATTGTAAATTAATAATAAAAAAAATTAAACCAAAATAATTCCAACTTTAAGTCATGACAGGAATAGAGCCAACAACAAATTAAATTAATACAATTACAGAAGACTGTAAAACTGATCAAAATTATATTTAAAAAAATTGTTAGTTTGCATATTAAAAGCGTTTTACGAACAAATGTAAGATTTCTTCTTATTTGCTAAATATGAATATTAAGTTATGCAGGCTTTGAAGAACCATATTTCTCTTATCCAGGATGCTGGGATGTGGACTGATGCAATGCGGATATGTAAAGACTATTTGCCCAGCAAGCTGAGCGTCCTTCAAAAGGAATATGAAAGCGAGGGCAACTGGTAAAAGAACTCCTTTACTTACTTTCATATGTGTCTCATTTGCTGTATCAGAAAATCTTCCCTTGTTTATTGTTCTTCAGAAACTAGGGCTCTGCAGTTGTGCAGAAAAACTAGAAGCTCTGAACTACATTCGGATCCTCTTTTCGTTGCTTGGCTTCCCTCCTTTATTAGAACATGGCAGCTTTTTATCCTAAATTAAATCCATAATGAGCAGCTCATTAACGTGCAGACACGCAGCAAATCCGTCTCCACTGATAATTTTCCTATTTTTAATGACTTGTGGGAAAACATCAAAGGCTTCTTTACTGTCTTCCCTGGGAAGAAAAGGAGAAACATTTTGCATAGTCAGTTCAAGGCCCACTCAGCAGTAATATAGGCTTCTTGTATCATTAACCTATTTTCAATCAAGAGTTTGAACTTTCTTGCCATGTTGTGTTTATAATTGACTCTACTGGTCACTTTATGATCCCAAAGGTGTTTTTTCTTTCCAAAGGTACAAGTATAGGATGTGTGTACCTTCCCTGTTGAAAAACAGCATATGCTGGTTAGGTATATTTTGAAGCATGGCAGCTGGTTTGAGCTGGTTTAAGCTGGTCGTGAGTTGGTTTTAGCTGATCATGTGCTGGTCCCAAGCAACCACCTCCCGCTCAGGACCAGCTCATAACCAGCCCAAACCAGCTGCCATGCTTCAAAACATACCTAACCAGCCTATGCTGATTTTTTTCAACAGGGTTCAGCCATGTGGCTTTGTTTTGCCTGTCCATTGCGCTGAACCTTACGTACAGTTGTATAAAGCAGAAAGTGGTTGAGTGCTTGCCTTCACAGCTGTGAAATTCAATTCACTTTCTGCAGTTTTTAAAGCCATCATTGCTAAACATTAAAGCACACAAAACATGGTAGTAGATTTTTTTCAAGCTGAAGGGTTTTCATGTAGCTTTCATTGTCATTAACCACCAGATCATCTCAAGACTTGAAGTAGGAAAGTCTGAAGACCTTTTATAAATAGGGGTTTCAAGCCTTTATTCAAAACTCTGACAGTAAAATGAACTGCAAACTATCTAGCCGGCACTAATAAAACGGTAGTATTTTCTGTCATTTTTCTCAGTTTTTTCTTCCCATAGAGTTCTATGACGTCAGTAGTGACGGAAGGAAAGCAGGAGATGGTAAACATGTCTAACAAGCCCATGAGAAATAAATGTATATGTGTGTGTTTACAGGGGTGTGGAAGGCATGGTCGAGCAGGCTCAGGAGTGGGAACAGACAGGCGAATATGCCAGAGCCGTCGACTGCTATCTGAAAGTGAAGGACTCATCTAACCTGGACTTGCTGATGAAGTGTTGGATGAAGGTAAAGTTCAGACTCAGAGACACCTGGCGGCAGTCACCAAGTTCTCTAACATAAAGAACACTGAAAATTCTTTTTTTTTTTAATTTTCAATCCGTTATTATTTTAGGAATGTTTCAGTGAATTTTCATGTTCGAAATCCAGTCAATTTCAGTAAAAATCCACTGGGAATTTTGCACGAGGGCAAAAGAGTTTGCATCTTGTTCAGATGGTCTTGCAAATTCACCACTTGATCAATAGAAAGCTACTTGGTTTGAAAGTGACTTTTGTGTGAGCTATGCATCGTATGTCGCCACACTATTGACGCTAACCAATTGATCTTTTTTGCTAATGTGTCTGCACCTTAAGACATTAGTTTTTTTTTTTTTTTTAGAAAAATTGTATTATTTATTTATTTATTTTTAGAACCAAAAAACTTGACTGGATCCAACAATATTAAATGAAACTAGACAACACTAGACACAAATTATCACAATTATGTTTTAAATTATATGTTAAGTTATATTTATTTGCATATGTGACCCTAGACCACAAAACCAGTCTTACGTCGCTGGGGTATATTTGTAGCAATAACCAAAAATACATTGTATGGGTCAAAATTATCCATTTTTCTTTTATGCCAAAAATCATTAGGATATTAAGTAAAGATCATGTTCCATGAAGATATTTAGTGAATTTCCTACCGGAAATATATCAAAACTTCATTTTTGATTAGTAATATGCATTGCTAAGAGCTTCATTTGATCAACTTTAAAGGAGATTTTCTCAATATTTAGATTTTTTTGCACCCTCAGATTCCAGATTTTCTAATAGTATCTCAGCCAAATATTGTCCTATCCTAACAAACCATACATCAATGGAAAGATTATTTATTCTGCTTTCAGATGTATAAAACTTTTGAAAAATTGACACTTAAGACTGGTTTTGTGGTCCAGGGTCACATATTATTAAAGTTTTGGTTATTTAACAAAGATGCCTCTGACAGAGGTTCACATGTTCACATTTCCCTGTGAATTTAAGACTAGTCATTGCATTTTCATCTGCATCCCTTATAAAGTTTTACTGACTGATCTTTTCTTTTTTTTTCCCATTGAAGTCAGAGTGTGTTGAATGTTTAAGTTTATTATTTAGATTGAAGGTCTTGCAAAAATCAGTTTTTGCCCAGTTGGCAGAGACTAAAGAATTGTTTAAATAAAAATAATAAATAAAGAACTAAACTGTGAAAAAGATGACGGTGATCTTTCAACCTAGATTAACTAGAGTTAAAGAGCTACTCTGTTGACATGAAATATCTGAACATGAAACATGTTTTTATGCTCCTAAAGCGCTTAATTTTTTTGTTGCATGTTACAGTTTTTACAAAGGTTTTCTCATCTTTTCATGTCCTCCAGGCAGCAGAATTGGCCATTAAATTTTTATCTCATGACAAGGCTGTGGACATCAGTCAGGTCGTCGGGCCACGCCTGATTCAGCTCAGAAAGTACAACGAGGTATGTTTCTTTTTTCTCTTTTTTTTTTTTTCAGGTATAGAATCACATGAAGTATATAAAACTCTCTATTTGACATTGACATTTGTTTTTTATTTTCCTCACAGATGCAATTTTGAGCAGAAATACTGAAAAAAATCTCTCCAAAATACTAGCTTTTTTTCTTTCTAAGTATTGTGTTTTGAGAGCAGCACACCAAGAGGAAATGGTGCTTTCAGTGCGTTTGTGTGCCCATGTGTGCGAGTGTATATTTAGTATGTGACACAAAAGCAATGTGACCGCACAAAAAGCTCACAGACTTCACCTATTCTTCGGCGTCCTCCAGCCATGGACCTATTGAGATACAAAAATTTTTTTTTTTTTTTTTTTTCAGGCTGCTGAGCTCTACCTCAACCTGGACCTCATTAAGAACGCCATAGACGCATTCATTGAGGGAGAAGAATGGAACAAAGCTAAAAGAGTGGCCAAGGAGCTCGATCCAAGGTGAGCCTTTAGCAGACTGGTCGCCCCTAACAACGCTACAGCCAACAATATGAGAGGGAGGCAGTGAAATCACTCTCTCGCTGTCAGAAAAATCACTCAGTGCAACAAATGAAGTGCACGACAGCACAAGGCCAAAGAGGTGCAGATGGCCTTCGCAGTTTATCTCTGACAGTCTTTTATTTACGCCCGGAAAAATAGGTTTAGGAATTAAGTCTAAATGCTTTCCGGTTCTGCACGAGGTGCATTCTTAAGTAGAATATATATTTATGTCTTATTGAAAATACTCTCTATAAGAGTTTGCCGTTATTGAGGTTTTGTGATATTTCCTCTCTTCACAGGCTAGAGGAATATGTGGACAAACGCTACAAAGAGCACTTGAAAAATCAAGGCAAAGTTGACTCTGTAAGTTCACTTCATCAAATTAATTTGTCTGTTTTCTGCTTTTATTATTAGAGATATTACAGAGAGGACTTCAAATGATGGGTCAAGGTTTGGCTGCTTAGCCTTGGCCAATTAGCCTGCTGGAACTACATCATAATGGAAAAGCTTATCATCAAATGTAGATATAAAATAAAAAATGATTACAACATTGCTGCACTATTGATAATAGACAACTGAACTTTTTAATTTATTTTTTATTTATTTAAATTTAAAATTTTATTTCGTTTTAATTAAACCACAAAACATATTATTTCTTAAATTAAACCAAAAATTAATAACTGAAATATGGCCACAATTTTATGAATCACAATTGATTTTATTTTAATAACTTACATTTATTAGCACATTGCAAGCGGCATATAAATCTGCTAATAGTACTAATAAAAATATCAGCCATTGTTATATATTATATTATATTATAATTATTTATTATTATTAATATTTTTAATGTTTATTAGTAAATTATTCATAAATTTTAGTTAATTTTATTTCAATTTGAATCAATTTAATTATTAGTGGTTTTATTTATTTTAAATCCTAATTTGTCCTAATAGTTTTTCGTTTTATTTTTCCGTTTTTCAATATTCATTCATTCATTATTATTGTTATTAATGGTCATGATTATTTATTATATTTATAAATATAATTACCATGGTTTATTTTTATATTATTAATATTAATATATTTTTTATTTATTTATTTTTAATCAAACAATTTTTTTTTTTTTTTTAAATTAAACCAAAAGTTAATGACTGAAATAGAGCCACAATTTTATGAATCACAATTTTATTTTAATAACTTAAATTATAAGCGTATTGCGAGCAGCATATAAATCTAAATCCATCATTATATTGTAGTAATGTTTGGCCAATAGCTGATTTTATTTTGGAGGACTCCTAAAAGCATGAAATTGACTTATTTTTCCCCGCCTGCTGCTTCTGACATCACAACTCAGGATAGTTGCCATTGAGATAAATGAGAACACTAGCAGATAGCTTTCTCCAGGTATTGTAGACCACCTTGGGAGAGCGAATGGGGACAGGATTGTTAATCGAACTCTCGTCGCCCACATGAGCAGCATCATGGCTCAAAATGTCAGGGAACTGCTAGCTGTCAGAATCCTGTTTAAGTTCAAAGAAATAAAATCTATTTCCTGGCAGTGGAAGTTGAGGTTAAAGAATGCATTAAATGAGCATAACGTAATACCGCAGACTGCAGCTCCTCCGCTCTGGTACTTCATTGTTTTCAGTTATTGTTGGGAGGAGAGAAAAATGGAGACGATTGGCTTGATTCAATTTAGAATAACAGATATGAGTCACCAAATTGATGTGAGCGCTTGCCTCTCATTGCAATGCTTCACTGGCAGTTTGGTTACAATCACGGAATGATGCAGGTCAGGGCTTTTCATTGAAAAGACAGACAGAATGTTAACGAGGAAACTAGTTTAATGTACACTTACATAATAAAATGTAGGCAGTCAAGAATGTGCTATATCATATATTATGTTGTGTGTGAATGAGAAGAAATGTTTTTTTTTCTCATCTTTTTGACTGTACGTTAAAGCAATAGGCAGTGAGAAGATGCTTTAAAGGCTTATTGTTATTAATAATAATGATAATACTAATACTACTACTAATAATTACAGTTATTGTTATAACTTGCCAATTATTTATTACTATTAATATTTTAAAGTTTATTAGTAAATTATTCATACATTTTAATTAATTTTTATTTAATTTGAATCAATTTAGTTATTAGTAGTTTTGATTATTTTAAATCCTAATTTGTCCTAATAGTTTTCCTTTTATTTATTTTTTTACTTTTTCAGCATTCAATCATTCTTCTTCTTATTGTTCTTATTATTAATGGTCATGGTTATTTATTATATTTAGAAATATAATTAATAAATATAATTAATGTATGTTTTATTTTGATAATATTAATATGTTTTATATTTTTAATTATAATTCTATAATAATAATTTATAATAATTTTAGTATTTTAGGAATAGTTTGAATTATTTTAAATCCTAATTTGTCAGTATTAGTTTTCCTTTATTTTTTGGTCAGTATTCAATTATTATAAAATATATTAATAATAATATAAAATATAAAGTATAAAATATATATGAAAGTATAAAAAGTATTATTAAGGATTATATAAACTGAACAATTATGTTAATAATAATATTATTAATAATAATTTGCATAGTTGTTTTGTTTTTATATTTTTAATAATACAATTATTAATATTTGTAATGTTATTAATATTACAATATTATTAATATTTGTAATGTTATTAGTAATTGTATAATTAGTTTTAAATTTCAATTTGTCCTAATAGTTTTCCTATATTTTCAATCAGTTGGTTGGAGTAGATGTGGTGGCTGCCCTTGACATGTACGCTGAGAGAGGACAGTGGGAGAAATGTATCGACACAGCCTCGAAACAGGTGCCAATTCATCTGTTCTTCCCCCCAGACATGTCAGTGTGGAAACATGGCAACATTTTCACAGAGTATCTGTCTTTCCCTTCTCCAACAGAATTTTAAGGTCCTGCACAAGTACATCGCTCTGTACGCCACTCACCTGATCAAAGAGGGTGAGGCAGAGAAAGTACTCAACCTTTACACCCAGCATGGCGTTCCAGCTTATTCACAGGTACATCCAGTCATGTCTACATAATGAATCAAACTCTTTTTATTTTTCAAAAGAAAGCAAAATGATACATGATGCATCTCTTTCAAGCATAAGGACTTTTGGATTTCATCAGAAACATCTTCCCTAACTTCTTGCAGAACTTCAACATCTACAAGCGGATGTTCCTGGAGCTGGTGAGCTTAAGGGACCGGGATTGTGCGGAAGCTTATCGGATGTGGGCCGATCTAAGGGACGTCCTTCTACTGCTGGTGAGCTCTGGGTTACTATGGCGGCTTACACTTGGGAAATAATTTAGCCAGTATTGATTCTGTGTTCAAGTTGGAAATAGTGAATCTTACAGTATCTCTGTGCTGCGCAGTGTGAAAACCTGACCAAGTCTTCAGAAGCTAATTCTCCAGCCCATGAGGAGTTTGAGCAGATGCTGCTGGTTGCTCACTATTACGCCACCCGCTCTGCAGCCAAAGGCATTGACCAGCTGGTGTGTATATACCTCACAGCAGATCTTTGTTTTATGTTTTACATATGCATGTTGATATCACATAAATATATTTAATATAACCTCCACTACAGTTCAAAAGTTTGGGGTCAGTAATTTTTTTTTTGTTTTTTGTTTTTTTTAATATATTAAAATTTTTATTCGGCAAGGTGCATTAATTTGATCAAAAGTGACATTTATAATGTTATGAAATATTTCTATTTCAAATAAAATTATTAAGCAGCACTAAATTTCTTGAGCACCAAATCAGCATAAAAGAATGTTTTCTGAAGGATCATGTGACACTGAAGACTGGAGTTGCTGCTGAAAATTACATCACATATATACATATATATATATATATATATATATATATATATATATATAAAATTCAGCTTTTCCATCACAGGAATAAATGACACTTTAAAATATATTAAAATAGAAAACAGTTTACTTTAAATTGTAATATTATTTCACAATATTACTATTTTTACTCTATTTTTGATCAAATACTTAGACAATGTTCACTACTGCAGATATCTCTGGTATTATTGCCCATAATCATCAGTTCTTGTTGTTCTAGAGAAAAATATTTGTTTTTATAATCTTTCATCAATATATAGCATAAGCGTTTCTGCTGTTGTAAAAACGGCAGTAATAAAGTCATTATTTCCTGCTGAAATTTAACATTTTTATTTATAAAAAGTTAAAAGTGTTGTCAATGCCTTGTCATATTGTCTTTCAAATGTGTAATTTCCATGTCACCAAACACAATTGGAAAAATAATGACTGATTTCAAAAAAGTTTCCAAAACAATCCCCTACCTCCAATTGGCTGGTCAGATAGTCCAGCCCCAATATCATGCCATCGGTTAAGCCAATGTTGACTTGGTATAATAAACTGGGATAGGAGAGTGTATTTTAACATCCAAAAACATTACATACTTCACCTTTATGTTATCTGTGTCACTGTAATTTTGCATGTGTGTTTACTTGTCTACAGAGTTCTGTGGTGGCCAAGTTGTCCATCTCTCTCCTGAGGCACACCGAGCTCATTCCAGCTGACAAGGCCTTTTATGAGGCCGGCCTGGCAGCCAAGGTGAACTCGCAGTGAGCCCAGCTCCAAACACACACACTCACTCATAGCTGCTTCAACCATTCATGTGAGACAGAGAACAGGATGGCAGCTAAGAGCCCTGGGAAATTGGCTTAATTCTCCTCTGTTTGCTCCAGTAAGAGCTCACAGCAAGTGTGAATAATTTGATTCGCAAAGCAGTTCGAGTTGCCTCACATTGTGAAGACGAAGTGGCGATGTGTCCTCTTTCTAGAGTTTATTTTTTTTAATTTCTTAAACTTTTCGTTTTTAATTTGAGCTTCTTCAGTTCTGTGTCACTGATGAATATTTCTCATGCAGGCTGTGGAATGGGAGAACATGGCTTTTATCTTCCTCAACCGCTTCTTGGATTTGGCTGATGTAAGTAGAGACTTTTGATTGTGTGTGCACTGCAGTCTGATGCGTTTCTTTCAAATGAAACAAACTTAAACATTACAAATCACTTGAAAAGACTCCCCAGTTATTCACTGACTGTACAGACTTTACACAGTCAAAGGTTGGGGTCATTAAGTGTTTTTTTTTTTAAGAAATATTTTATTTAGTGAGGATGGATTAAATTGATCTAAAGTGACAGTAAAAACATTTATATCGTTTCAAATAAATGTTGTTCTTTTTAACTTTATATTTATCAAAAAATATTAAGCAGCACAGCTGTTTTCATTGATGATAATAAGAAATGTTTTCTGAGCAGCAAATCATATTAGAATGATTTCTGAAGGATCATGTGACACTGAAGAGTAATGGCTGCAGAAATTCAGCTTTGCCATCACATAAACAAATTGTTTTTATTGCATTTTTGATTAAATAATTGCAGCCTTGCAATTGAGGTGAGCAAAAGAGACTTCTATAAAAAATATTAAAAACATCCTACCAACCCCAGACTTTTGAACAGGATTGTACCTTCTAAGGAAACTGGTTTCAGACAGACTTCCAAGACCTCATAATGTCATTTTTAATGATCTAAAACAAATTTAAGTGAACTTGAAACATAACCAAGTCGATATTTATAACAACAGTGCTTATTACTGAGTAGAAATGGAATTAATTAAAACTGACCTTTATAAATTAATCTACTGCTTTCAACTGCTCTGTCAAATGCTATTTTTGCCATTTTTATTGTACTGTTTCTAATAACATTATTTAAATGACCTAATTTCAGCAATTGTTCTGAATTTTCAGGGCATTGACGAGGGCACACTGGATGCTTTAGATCACACAGACTTCCAGGATACGGATATCCCATTTGAGGTCCCTGTACCTTCAAAGCTACATGTCACTGTAAGCCTTCGCCACAAACACTGCACTGGTGCTAGTGCATTTATTTATTTATTTATTTTTTATCCTTTGTGTAAACTCTTCCCGTTGGCTGTGTTTCAGGTGGAGAAGAGGGAGGAGATTAGGGAGTGGGTTCTGACTGTGTCCATGGACCAGCGGGTGGAGCAGGTGCTGCCGAAGGATGAGAGAGGCACGTATGAAGCCTCCCTAGTGGCTGCCGGCACTGGCATCCGGTCCCTACCTTGCGTCATCACAGGTGAAGCAATCTGCACAAAAGACTATCCGGTGTGAAGCGAGGTTTCCTTTAAATCGCTTGTGATCTGGCTCTTTTAAAGGGACAGTTCACTCAGAAGTGAAAATTCTGTCATTTACTTAGCCTCATGCCTTTCCAAAGCTGTATGACTTTATTACTTCTCCAGGCAGTGACAGTGTGGCCCATTAACTTCTATTGTAAAAACCGCTAAAACATTCCTCTGAATGTCTCCTTTTGTGTTATCAGAGAAGAACGAACATTTTGAAGGTAGTTGATGACAGAATTTTATTTTTGGGTGATGTGTAATTCTAAAACACAAAAGTATCTTTATTTTTCTTCTTTTTATTTGGAACACAGGTTACCCTGTCCTGCGCAATAAAATTGAGTTCAAAAGACCAGGGATGGCAGCAAATAAAGATGACTGGAATAAATTCTTGATGGCTACAAAGGTACAAGTTAGTCAATGTTACCTCTGAGCTTTCACAATTAGTCTTCATTCACACCGCAGTCGTTTGATTTATAATTAATTTGTTCTCTTGATCAAAAGTTAACACTCTGGACTGAATTTATTAGCGTGTGTTTTGTTGAAGTAAATGTAAATGCTCTCTTTCGATGTATTTCATCATCGTTTTTTTATCCTTGTGGGTGCATTTGCAATTTTCCCATTACTTCACAGTTTGTCCCATCCATCCTGCCTGGGGTCGCCTGCGGTGCTTTGATCATGATTGCTTGTTTTTTGTTTCACCCTTTAGACCACTCACAGTCCAGAATGTCAAGATGTGCTGAAATTTATCACACAGTGGTGCGGAGGTCTCCCTTCAGCTGGATATTCCTTCCACTAAGACCGGGGAAGGTGCACAATATCTATTTCTCTATCTGTCGTCATCCTGTTCTTCACTTTCTCACATTCGCCTCCCAGCTGTTCTGCTTAAACATTTATATAGCCTTTTTCATTCTCTTTTCCAAAGGCAACGTTCACTTCTTGGTCAGAATTCCCTGACCATTTTTTTATAGCTAAAGCATCATAAGGTCAGTGCCTGAAGGTCATTTAATGTGTGTGTTAAATATGCTTGACTGCAGAAAGTCTTTGAAATATCTTCATTTGAAAATAATCTGTAAGTAACTGTAATACATACTCCACTAGCTCATATAAGTTGGATATTTTGATATTTAAACACTAAATAAAAAACGAATACTTCATAAAGACTGTCAGTGTTCTCGTTGGACATTTGTATGAGGATATTTGAAATGAATATTCAGCTGAAATAAAAAAGCTTTTATTTTATAAATCAGAATTATTGTTGAATTGTTAGGTGTGATAACATTTCTAAACTTTCTGAAGGCTGTATGCCTGTTGTGCATCATATTTTGAATAAATTCTAATTCATCAGTGGCGTTCACTAGCGTAGTTTATTTTTATGTATAATGATTAGCTGGTTTATGATAATTAGTAGTCACCTGTCAAACAACGCCACCTTGTGGAGACCATACCGTGTTGGGGGTGAAAGAGGACACTCACACTTGTGGCCTGGTACAATTTTCACTTCTCATGATGTAATAATAATATGGAGTATTCCTTTTTATTTCGAGCCAGATGTTTGTTCTATAAAAACGCATTAAACTATGAGGCATCATTATACTGCAAATATTTTAATATGTAAAAATAAGGATTAAAGAAATTAGTAGACTTGTGGGTGGTTTTGATTTTAATTTCTAGTTATTATATAACTGGACGGATCATTACACTGATGGTTCTTAGTTGAATTGCTTGTATAAAAAGACAGTAAAGAAAAACACTGCCACAAGGAATGATTTATGGGGGTCAGACCTATTAAATAAGTAAAAAGGTTTGGGAGTCAGGGTTAGTTAAAGTACATGTGCTTATTTATGTAGTGTGTATGTATGTATATATATATATATATATATATATATATAGGTTTCTACGTGTTTTAAACGTCTTATTAAATTAGATTACATTTTTATTTTCACCTGTAGCCAAACATAAGCCGACGAATTGAAGGTAACCATAGCGACAGTACGCTGTTTTCGCGTTATGATGACAAAGCATTACAGGAATAATGTAATTAGGCATTAATGTATTATAGATTTACATAAATACATCACAAACGTTTTTTAGATGAGCGACGTTTATCTTACTGTGAAGGTGGGTTGTGCCTGAAAAATTACGTTTATATTTTAATCTTTTAGCAGATGTTTAAAATTCTTTAAAAACTCGAGGTGTTTTACATGAACTGTATAATTTGAACCCTGAACAGAAACAGAGTTATTGTTAACATTTGTCACAAGCGTAGTCTTCTGTGACCAGTAGCCAACCTGTCAGTTTTGCTCATCTCATTAAATAAATACCAATTAACACAGGTTAACTCTGTATTTGGTCATAACAGTCCATGTTTTCCAACAATATTATTTTTCTTTTTATTTGCAATTTTGAATGTTATTTTTCTAATCCAATGACTTTTCATGCAAATCCCATTGAAATAACTTACTTTGTGTCCCACTGCCACTGTGTCCTCGCGTCCTTCAAGAATCAACATTTACAAAAATTACCAACCCGCTGATTGAAATACAGGGGCAGCTGAATTTAATCTGCGACCTAAATATTCTTTTGATGAAATATGCTAATGTAGGCTACACCTCTGCCTAATGAGGTTGATCTGACATTATGCAGTGTCCTTAAATACCCTTTAAAGTATATAGCATTTTCGACAAGGCCGCACACGGTTCGAGTTTCAGAAAGGGCATGCTGCTAAAAGGCGGAAAACTCTGTGTTCTGTATAATTTCTCTGCTGCGATGTCTCATATTAGAGCACTGCTTCGAGGTTACATCATTCACTTCCAGTATGAGGCCCTTTATGTCACGCAAACTGCGCGTGTGCATTTCTTTCTTAAACGTTTGAAATGACAACTCCAGCCTTGGTAGTCTAGTAATGCACGCGTGGTTTATAAAATTATATCTTGATTGTCCCCATTTATTGGCTTGAATTGCCTGAACGCTTAATCTGTAAACGCACGGAGCGTTAGCCTACATATAGTTTCTAGAACAGGATAGAAGGCCTGCACGTCCTATACTGAGGTTAAATATGTTTTATAATAACGTTTAAACCTCTAACGGAAATTATACATCATGTTAGGCTAAATTTGACTAGTAGTCTCATGGACGAAAGACATTATGGTACAGAAGTTGATATGGTACAGAAATTATTATTGACGCAACATGTTTTCTTTGCTATCTTTGATTGGCGAATATGATCTTACGCGTTTATCTAATAAAATTTAGTTTAATTTGCCTATTTAATTAGAAAAGCGATCTGGCAAAAGCCTATAGGCCTTCATTTCCAAAAGCAACCATTAAATGACCTTGAAAAATAAGTTCACAGTTGGTAAAAGGGATACAAGAATGAGACATTGATTTGGATGTACAGACCTATCTCTAAAAATGAACATCTCATATGAGGTGAAGATGAAATATTATGACAACTGCTGGAATTCATGGCATGTTTAAGGCGCCTATAATGTGAAATGTGCGTTTATATTTAATCGAAATCCGCTTCAGTTTCCATCATCTCATACCGGAATAGAAACGTGTTGTTTATACTCTCTTTAAAATAAAGGCACTTGTGTGGTTCTCTTAAATTCAGTAAATAACCATGAAGAACATGTTTGTTGTGTACGGTTCTTGAGTTGGCTTTAAAACGTTCTTGATGTTGCATGTTCTTCAGATCAGTGTTTTTTAAGTTGAGCTTTTTAAAACATACAAAATATTTTCGAGGATAAAAAGTTCTTATAGGATTTTAAAATGATTCTTCTACAGGCCGTAGTGTCTTTTTGCTTGCATCTTTTCGACGCTAAATAAAGTGTGGATTTTGTGAATTGTGAACGTCATTTTGATTTTTAATTTTACATGAAATATTGCTTAAACTACGGTTAAAAAGCTCCCGGCCTGCATCTTAATTACCGATAATCACTGTAAAAAATAAAGCCTAGACAGATGTAAGATTACGATTTTCGCCTTTGAAAATAGAACTGTAGTTTTAGAAGATAATGTAAGATCATGTCTTAATAAAAGTGTTCTGATGAATCGAAATATTAAGTGGCAAATATTGCGTAAAAAAAGAAATTAATGTTTGCTTAGTGAATATGTGATTTTATTGCCAGAGCTGAAGGTTTCGGTGCTCGTAAGCAGAGTCGGTCATCATGTGAAATGGTGTGATGCAGAGCGCGATCTGACAGAGAGGAGGAGAGCAGCTCAGTTTATCACACACACTGAAGCTCTCCGTCCTGCTCCTCTGTTCCCTTCCCTTCAGAGAGGATTATACTCTGGTGTAAAGAGGTGGCATCTGTCGGGTTACTAAACATTAGCCGTTTGGAAAAAAGTTTCTGCACTTTTCATGATGCACATGTTTGTTTTATTTCATCGTCGTGATTTCCAAACAAAGCACTTTTTTCTTTCTATTCATTTCTTGATGCACAAGTCAACGTGCAATTCGTGCGCACGACTTCTCAAACTGGTTTATAATCTGAAGAACAACAAAACTACTTCAAATTGGACGTTTTTACATTCTAACCCCAACACAAAAATGTAATGCTCTTATGGAATGCGTATTGGCAAATAAACCGCGAGCACCTTTAAGAAATAAGGTCATCGTGCGCCACGATTCCATCGACTATTCGTCCAACGACGTAAACGTTTTCACGTGAAATAAATATTTGGTTAACACCGCAGTAAACCCTTAGAAAGTATTAGTTCATCAAATTGTGTCCAAAAAAGAAGGCCGACTCCATATGGCCTGTCATCTGCGCGTTGAGTCCCATCCCCCACCCGCGCTCATCTCATCCCTCATGCTGCATTGATTTATTGTCGAACACTGATTTATCTTTATCCTTTTCTCATTTTATTGCTACACAAAAACGTTTCCTCCGACTCCAAATCACTGATAGTTCTCATTTGCTTAGGGATTTAAACCCACAACAGCCTACAAGGCTTAACTTACTTTAAAAATACGCAGGCCCGAGTATTGCATCAACATACAAATTATTCAGAGATTTTGAAGAGAGTTTTATCATTTTATTCGCCTTTCGAGGTTCGTCTCGCTCAGTACGAATTGCCTGTGTAGTTATTTAACATCAACTACCATAAAATGTTGTGAAGACGTTTGTATACACGACATTCTTGAAAATAATTTACAGTATGTTCGAGGCACCATCGTAAAGCGCTCGAACGACGTAACGTTGCTATGCCTATCTATCTATCTATCTATCTGTGAATTATCCATACACTTTGTATTGTGTGGGTTAGTACTTGCTTCGAGGTCAGCAGAGGTCTCCTGATCCTCTCTTGTGTTGCAGTTTAGAGGACTGTCGTCTGCCGCACGCGTGTCTCGAACAAACACATTCGACACGCGGTGAACTCCAGATGGTAAAGCTTTTCAATCCACCCTTATGCTGACGACACATGGATAAAGACACTGTCTCTGAGTGCTGCATACAGCCAACACCTTCAAGGGCCCGGGAATATCATCTGATTAAACAAAGAAGTAGCTACTCAGTGCTCTGTTTTCTGTCTGTATATAATGTATTGCAGAAATCCCTTATAAACTATTATTAATCTTCTAGGCTACAGTTAGCCTAGTATTATTAGAAAATAATAAACATTTTTACATCAATCTATATCATAAATTCACATAAAGTGTAATAATGTAATTGGATTTAAGAACTAAAAGTAATTTTCCTAAACTAATTTTCTACACTTTGCTACCTATTATTCTGGAGATGCACGAACTGACGAACAAACGAACTGACTTTGAATTTGAGGAAAATGTTACACATAATTAAAAAATATATAAACTTACAACTGATACAAGCACATTAATATGAGCATCTTGAATATTAAATACAATATATGGGTGCATAAAACACGTTGTGAAGTTGTCATGCCTAGTGGTGTGACATACATTCACTCTAAAATAGCATTGTATAAGAGTAGTATGGTCACGCGACGCAACCATCAAAGAAAGAAAGAATATATATATATATGTGTGTGTGTGTGTGTGTGTGTGTGTTTAAAAATAAGTGCCAACACAAATGAGTAGCTTTACCACTTTTTTATTAAGAACATATTCCAAGCTCCTAAACTTTTTTGAATCACTGAGGAAGGAATGTCCTCCAACACAGCACTGATTACGGAGTCGTTTTACCACAGGTTTAAAGGGGACTTTAAACATTTGATTAGAGCACGCGTACTTATTTACAATATATATAACCAAATAGTTAGGTAACGAGCACGCGCTTGTGCAATGGTTACACAAGTGCATAGCGTGCGGCGTGTTTGTGCTCATGGTCGCGCGGACTTCCGTGCGTTTGGTTTGGCGTTATTTTGTCCAAAACAGAATGGGAGATATATCCTCCAAAATACGAATGCCGTCTCCGGACGAAGCGTTGCCTGGAAGAGAGCAGAGCACGAAAGTGTCAGGTATGGCGTTGTGAATTTGTCTGACTTTCTCAGTTCACGTGCTAACGCGGCTATCAGCTGTCAAAACAAAGACAGTGCCTTAACGTTTCAAGTCGCGATGACATGGATATAGTGTTATAGGGTACTGAATTCCAACCGAAGTTTACTTGTGCAAAAGAAAACTAAGACGGGTCCTCTGCGGTCGAGGAAACGAGGTGCTTTGTTTTGTTTTTCCTGGATCTGTACGACGCGCATGCGCAGTGCTACACTAACGTCTAATTGTCATTTTGTTTATTCTAGACATACAGATAGCGAGTACCTGCAGACGTTATTTACTGGTATTTGCCTACTCAATGATCAACTCATAGATGTTTTTGGTATGACACCTTATAGTAGCATCATTACAAATTATTCACCCCTTTTCTCCTTTTCATTTTCATCCATTTTTCACGTTAAAGTACCATTTAGGTGAAGCAAAATGTTTTCAAAGTAAGTGTTTTTTACTGAGTAATATCCCCAACACTCTTGGCATTAAATATTCAATATCTTTCTCCTCAGAGGCAAGAGTACAAGGTAGTAAAGGGCAATAAAAGGCACACTTGCAGTGGAACAGAACAGCTGACTCAGGCTCTTACATAAAAATGGAAATGCTGCTTCAAGTAGGGTGAAGAGCTCTGATGGGAACAGGAGGCCTGCTACGAATCCTAAATCACGCCGTTTAAGTGACATCATTTAAACGGAAAAATAAAACATCTAGTTAGAAAAGTAAGTAGTTATTTAGCAGACACTTTTATCCAAAGTGACGTGGATCAAGTGGGACAGTCATCCTGAGATTAAAAAAAATAGTTTACACTGTCAATATATACCTTTTTTTAAATAATTACACCCACATATTATTCCAAACATTTAAATGTATTACTTAACAGAATAGTTCACCCCAAAAAATTACAATTCATATACTCACCCTCATGTCATTTCGTACCGGTAACACTTTTATTTTCTGTGGAACAGAAAATAGTTTATAAAAACATTTTGCCTATGACACTTTCATCCAAAGTGTGTGTGAAAAGAATAGTTTATTCCCCCCCATTATTTTCACACCCTCATGTTATTCCAAACCTATATAGAATTTTTTCCTTGGAACACAAAATGAGAAATTGCATGAGCAATGCACGGGCTATTTCTTTTTCATATGGAAAAAGGAGCATGTACATTGTTTTACAGTGATCCTTTTGTGTTCCACTAAAAAATAACAGCATATGGGTAGGCATAATAATGACAGAATTTTCATTTTTTGAGAAAATTATCGCTTTTGTCTTGCTCAAGGGCACAATAGTGATAACACAAGGATTGTTGCTTTCAGAGGTCCAACTAGCAATTTTCTGCCTTTTCAGCCTTGGGCTATAGCCATATACCTTGTCCCTTCCTCCCAGCAGCAGGTCCGAGTAGACATTTCCCTTTGCGTTTTGGAGATATTGCCTTTGCATTCATTTTACAACTAACAGCTGTGGACTTAAATTGTAAAGGCAACTTTAGATAAGGATGGTAGGTTATTGTTGTAACTCGGCCTGGAAGTTAATAAGTATAAAAATAATGTGTTTGCAACGCCTCGCTCTCAGGAGCATCCGCAGGCTGCTTGACATGCGACTCACATTGGCGTTCAGTGCAATGGCATGAAGCGTGCCCATGCAGGGATCCACCCCTTCAGACTGCAGTGAACTGATTATCGGCGCTCGCCTCTCAAGGCTTCCCCTTGGCAACGGGACTCCACCGCGGAGCTGGAAGGTTGCCAGGTAACACTCTGCAACACTGACACACGCGTGTCTCACTTTGAAGATGTAATGAACCTGGTTGAAGGTTACAGACCACAGAACAGATGGAAGAATGAGATCAGAGCTTAGGGCAGTGCGATGTCTCTTTGAACACGAGCAGCTCTTACAAAAAACTTTGTGGGCGCTTAGCTCACGTGCTGAGGGAACTGGTTCAGTTCTTTCAAGTGCTGGAGTTGCTGTGGACTTTTGGAGTGGGATTGTACTTCTTTTTTATTAATATGCAAAAAAATGCCCCCTTGTTGAAAGTGCTTGAATAATTAAGACTTATTTTCAGATTTATTTTAAGAAGCTTCTGCTTACTAAGGCTTCATTTATTTGATTAAAAAAGTAAAAACAGTAATAATGTTAAATATTATTGCAATTGAAAATAACTGTTTTCTATTTGAATATATTTTAAAATGTAATTTATTCCTGTGAGGGCAAAGCCGCATTTTTAGTAGCCATTTTAGCATATCAGAATGATTTCTGAAGAATCTTGAGACACTGAAGACTGGAGTAATAGCTGCTGAAAATTCAGCTTCACCGTCATAGGAATAAATTGAGTATTTAAAAATCTGTAATAATGCAATTACACTGAGTTTGGCTTACTAACATGTGACTTCATTGCATCTGAAAAATAGACATTTTAATTTTAAATGGAACATTTTAATAATAATAATAATAAAGCAAATGTGGCAAAAAATTAAATTCATTTGTGAAATTCTAATAGCAGTTTGGCTTGTTGATTAGGTAGGACAGAAAAAAATACTTTACTTGACTATTTGATTGCTCATATGCTGTAAATTAAAATTAGATTGACTATGAAATATACATTGTCAGAGAAATAGTCCAACTGATTTCATATTCTCTATACCAGTTGTTGATTTGCCATGCTAAATATCAAATAACAGTTTTGTGGCAGTGCATGGTTTGGTTTCCATACAAGTGAGAAAGTTTGTTTAGGGAGGGCGTCCTTGGGGCCGTCCTGCTTTGGCACAGCATCGCTGCCATGTCCCCAAAAATGGCAGTAGCAGCACAGGAGGTGCTGTTTTGGCACGCGGAGAATGATCACGGTGCTGAAAAGAAGAACAGCAGCAGGATTTTTCCCTGCTAAGACAGATTTGAAAGTGAGTAGATGAAAAACAGAGCAACTGTCGAGTGCCGGTGGCTAACAACGCATGGAGCGGATGGGCGGTTGAAGGAGGGACGTTGGAGGTGCGGGGACGCTGGGGAGATTGGGATGACAGACATTCCAATGTCCTCACGTCTGTGCATCTGGCGAGGTAGGAGGGGGGACCGAATCTGGATGAAGGTGGCAGGGAATGGCAGAGAAGAGAAATTAATTTGAGATTCGTTTTGATCAATTTGCCTAAATTGGCGCTTTTTCGGGGGGAGGAGGGGGGCCCAGACAAGCAGACACAGGCTGGAGCTCCGCCAGGGTTTCTCGGGAAAGTTGCCACGCCGGGAGTGCGGGAGCACGGAGAGGGAGAGGAATGGAAGAGAAAAAACCCAGGCGAGACTTGGCAGGGTTCTATCGCAGCTCCCTTTGTCTGTTTGCTCAGCTTTTGCGCAAAGGAAATCAAAAATACCCCGAGTGCAGGAGCTCAGCTTCAGTGCTAAAAAACTAAATCTAAAAAGAAAACTGCATTATATTTCGTAGGAAGCTAGGGCGAAGGGGGCACACATTGTAATCAGTGAGCCGTTTTTTGACAATTCTGGAAGAATTGTGCGGTCCCTGTTTTTTTGGACTGGACTTTTGAAGTTGTTTGCGCCAAGAGATGACCATGCGTCTTCAGGGGTCTTTGTTATCTTAACCGCAAGTGAAGATGCATCTGACTTATGTTCTCACTAATGGCTTTACTATCCCTGGAACTACAAATGGCAAGTCCCAAAGAAAAGTTTGCACCTCTACGACTGGACTACAAAGTTTTGTTTTTACTTTCAGAACTTCCAAAACTAAGGGCCAGAACCAAGATGCTGCATTCCTTGCTGCAAGTGGGAAATGGATGTTTTTGTATTGGAAGAAGAAGTTAGGTGACTTTCCAAGTGTCCTCAGCAACAGTCTGCTTTCTTTGAGGTGTGTCTCCAGAAAACCAAGACTAAGATGCTAAGATCAGTGAGGGCATAAAGAGACTGTTTTGTTTGCAGGTGATATTCCAGTCTTCTAACTATTAGGGAAGTTGATGCTCTGCAAGGAGATGAATTGTCGGTCAGCCATTTTGGTGCTCAAAAGCTTGTGGTCAACAAACATCTGGAGTACAAAGGCCTGGATGTTGATTTTCCTAACATCTGTAAGTGGCGTCTCTTTCAAGGCAAATAATGCTGTATTATCCCATATTAATAAAGAACACTTGATAGTAATTAAGTTTAGGATTTTTTCTCAGTTGGCTTCCTTGATGCAGATGAGACACTGTTAGAACGGTGAGTTGTTATTATTGGTTTGTATGAAGTGAGTATGATTTCCTGTATAGAGACAGTTTTCTACTGATTCTTTTTTCATACAACTTTGTTTGGTACAAGCCACTTTATACATGCTGACTTTATAGCATCCTCTCACCAACTTTTATACTAATATACTGGTTTTTTGTCTCACACAGCTACACATTGGCATTGCTTATTGCTATTGCTCTAGGATTCTGGCTGCGTCGGCAGGCTTCCAGTTAATAACTGTGAAAAGGGCAAGAACAGAGAAGAGACAGAGAGAGATTTTGTTGATTCTGTGCCAGGATGAATTTGCCAGATGTGTTTCATCACAAGACAGGTGTCCATGGCTGATAGAGCAGGTGCATTATGATGTTTGGCATTATAGTTTGATATTATGGTTTTCTGAAAGGCCTCTCAGCTTTCCATCAGTACTCAAAACATGCAAAGGCCTAAACTCTCTTTGGTGGAATTTTAAACATGTGGACATTGAATTTTTAATCACCAGTATATCTGACCTTTGAAGATGAATCCAAATTCACTGTTCTGCGTGCCATTTCTGATTTATTTTATGAAGTAGAAACTTTTTTTTTTTTCTTTTTGCCACCAGCGTCTCAGAACAGCTGCTTGGGCAACTGCAAAATGCCAGTTGGAATCACTCCATTGCTTTCCATTCGTTAAAAAATAATTATTAATTATCAACAAGATTATTCATATACCACCTGGATAGATCTAAATTAACAACCCTAATTGTCTAGTTTTGGAATATGTTCATTTATCTGTAGATTAGGCATTTTTTATAATGTAGAGTGAAATACTATCACTCCTGCAAAGCACAAAGTACCTCAGGTAAACCAATTAAAGTACAAAAAAGAAGTGCAAATGGACAGAATTCCGAAAGATTGGTTGGAAAACTGCTCTACACAACACTTAGCTGTTTATTTAGAACACACAACATTGATTAGACCAAAGAACGTTCAATTTTTTAATACTGAAAAATGTAACATTTATGATAACTACTATTCAAATGTTTGGAATCAGTAAGATTTTATACTTTGAGCACCAAATCTGCATATTCAGTATATCTGAAGGATCATATGACCCTGAAGACTAGAGTAATGGCTGCTGAAAATTCATCTGTCCACAAAAGAAATTAACTTCAATTTAAAACAGTAAAATAGAAAACATATTTCACAATATTACTGTTTTTACTGTATTCTTAGTCAAATAAATGCAGCATTGGTAAGCATAAGAATTTTAACAGTGTTGTACAGTATATATTCAGTATTCAAACTTGCATACTTGCATCAGCTTTTAATCAGTAGTTAGAACTAAATTCCTTGTTTTTTTTATTTTTATTTTGAGGTCTTGAGCTTTTTTCCTGGCTAAGTGAACAAGTAGAACAGTCCAACCATGCATGTGTAACAGTGGCTGTAAATTATTCATAACTTCCTTTGCAGATAATAGAAAACCTGATATGTTTGCATGGCTTTTCTCAGCAATACAGTTTTTTGAAACCTTTTAATGCTTGCAGAGAAGCAGTGTGGAGTTTTTGGTGAATCGTTGTGCACGTTGACCCACTTTAACTCCGTTAATAGCTTGAGAATCTAGCCTCCTTTGTACTTCTGAAAGTATACTTTAGATTTGTCTTTCTCTTTGCTGATTTGCTGTAACAAATGTGATGTTCTTTAGGTTAACTCAAGGCTAAGATCATGGTTTTGACTCCCAGCGAAACCACATACTGATAAATGTACATTCCGGATAAAAGTGTCTGCCAAATGCATAAATGTAAATGTAATCTGACCTTCAAACCCTAATGTGTAGAGAAAAAGAAGACCTGCAGGTATAATGTGATTAAGTAGATCATTTAAAAAGCCTGTTACACACTTCCTCTGTCTCCCACAGTGCTCTTTGCCCTGATCAAGAACACCTCTGTCAACACACAGGACTTGTATTGCTTTCAGCAGTCATCTGACCTGTCTGTCTTGTCACTGATTTACAAAAGATAGTGGTTGGCTTATGTACTGGCTTAATGATTGTGTAATATTTTATGACAGGTTTGGACTTAAATAAGGAATATGAATCATTCCAAGGTCTTGAATGGGCTCACACTTCATCAGCATGAGAAAGGAACAATCTGGGTTCAAAAGCTAAGCTCTATTAGTAGAAAATTATTTCGACTTTTCCATCAGCTTGTAAAAATTGTGCAGTTTCATTTTCAATGGAAGTCTATAGGCAAGTCATCAGGAGAAATATAAACACAAGGGTTAGTCCATCCAAAAATGAAAAGTCAGTCATCATTGACTCGCCTTCATTTCATTACAGTACAAATCTGTATGACTTTCTGTATTCTATGGACCCAAAAGAAGATATTTTGAGAAATGTATAAGTGTTTTTTGTCCATATAATGGAAGTCAGTGATCTCCAATGTTGTTTGGTTCTCAGCATTCTTCAGTATATCTTCTATGTTCTCCAGAAGAAACTCATTCATGTTTAGAACAACATGATTTTTATTTTTGGGGTTAAATCTCTTTAAGAACATTGTTGAGAATTACTATTGTCTGCAAATTTTAATTTTTAGCTGTTGTCCTTAACAAACAATAACATGCAATAACACCAAAAAGGTACTGTTTACGTTGAGATACAAGTTCATCTGCTGTTGTATTGCTTAAAAGTAGACTACCCTGCAAGTCAAATGATACTCAGTATATAATTATGCTTTCGCACATTTCTGCATCTAAAACCACCAGAATACATTGTCCAGTAAGATGGTTTGTGTCTGTTCTATTTGACAGCCTGTCACAGATCATTTGACAAAGCTTAGTTTGTTTTTCTTTAAAGTTGCGATGTAATGGAAGTAGTGAAAGATCTGTGATTCAAAAGAGATTATCAAAAAAGAAAAAAAGTGTAGGGCAGGATTTGGTTCTATCCATCGGTTGTTGATTGGATGGAGGCAGATGTGAGCTTGCAGTCGATTGTAAGGAAATGAAGAGCTCAAAATATTATTTCAAAAAATGAATCATAAGCATAGATGATTCGTTCAATAAGATCAATAACATGCATTTAGAAAATAGATTTGAGATGCTGACTTTTGGTGGTGCTGACAGGCATGTGAAATAGCCTTTGAAATTTCTGTCTCGCTAACTGATTGGGATTATTCCGACACTGTTATTTGTATTTTATAGGCCCAGTAACATCATCTTCATTGTTAAAGCTGTGATTTATCTCTCTTTGTGCAACATGGAGGAAGTTGGAATGGCTTAGAACAGTTGAGTCCAAGAAGACAGCAAATGAATATCACCGCGTTGAGTTGGTGGATTTGGCATCGCGGCTGTGCGTATGATAAATTCCAAATCTCACAGCTTGAAGGGTTGTTTCAAGAGATCAAAATAATTCTTTCTGAAAATGTGTTTGGATTCCTAATGCAGGTTGTAAAAAGACTGGCTCGCTTTGCTCAGAGGATGCAACAGTCCACCTGTTTGTCTGAACAAAGAACTGAAGGAATTAAAGATATGATGTGTTCTGGGTCCTACAGTGCGTTTCATATCGCTGTTTTTACCTCTGGTGAGCAAGACCCCCTTTAATCTTAGCTCCAAAGGACTGCACTGATGGGCAGGTGTGTTGAGCGCTAGTCGCCATGTTTGATGTTGACACATAATCGCAAGATGAAGGGAGAAGGAAGCCTTTTCACTCATAAAGAGTTCTCTCTCACTCCTTCACCTCTGTGGCTACACGTCTACCCGTTACTGGCTCATTAGTGATCCTGTCTTCCTTTATAATGATAGAATAGGAGCAGGAGGGTAAAACCCTGTCTGTCGCACATGCCCTGTGTTGCAGTACAAGAGTCGTCAGTTCCACTGATCACAGTAGCGTCTAGGCTGCTATTTTAAGAGGACTTCCAATATGAAACGTTCTGTGGTTGAAGCAAATTGGGTAATAATGTTGGACCCACACTGACCCACTATAATTTAAGTGCTTTTTTTAATTAGTGGTGAGAAGATGTACAAAAATAGCATAAAGACTTGAAGATTCAAATTGAATCGGCTCTGGATGTGTTTGAAATGGCGTACTACTATACTACTGCTTTTGCAGTAAAGGTATATGCACAGTATGCAACAGTAATTAGGGTTAGTGAGATATAGCTACACAGTCTTATGGCGAATCATAAGGCTCTGGAAGCATTCAAAAGTGCATAGTACTACACTACTAATACTATTTTTTTGCAGTATGTAAAACAATGTGCACTGGGCATAGTATTCAACATTAATTTGTGTTGTTGAGAGACTTTGCATAAAGGTTTAAAGATTCATTTTGCAGCTGATTAATAATGAGTCTCTGGAAGTGTTTGAAATGTCTACCATACTGTTTTTGCAGTATGCAAAGGTATGTACACTGCGCACAGTATGCACCATTAATTAGTGTTAATGAGATGTTTTAAAAAGACAGTGTCTTGAAGATTTGAAATGAATTGTAACACAGTAATAAGCTGATTCATAAGGCTATGGATGTGTTCAAAATTTCATAGTACAACAGTACACTACTAATACTTTTTTGCAGTATGTACACTGTACACAGTATGCACCATTAATTAGTGTTGATGAGATGAGTAAAAATGGCATAAAGTCTTGAAGATTCAGAATCAATCATCACACATTATTGAGCTGATTCATAAAGCTCTGAATGTGTTCAAGATTGCATAGTACTAAACTACTAACACTATTTTTATGGAAAACAATGCATTGCATTATTAATTGTTGATGAGATATAGCAAAAGAGGTTAAAGATTCGAAGTGCAACTAATTCATAATTAGGTTCTGGATGTGTTCAAAATGGCATATTATCATACTACTCAAACCATTTTTGCAGTATGTACAGTGTGCACAGTTGCATTGGAATGACCTGACTACATCTACAGCACTCTATTAAACATCCAATATATAGTGGAGTCATATGGCATGTCATTGAAGCATACTAGTATTGCAGTGTTTGTCATGGCACACTGTACTGTTTCACATTCATTTTTACAAAATAGTGGGCGGTATACAGTATATACTGTGCAGTATGCCACAAGCAATACACTAGTGTTCCATTCCGAACAGCCTTGTTTAATCACCATGACAAAGGAAGTGATTAAGTGTTGGGCATTTTACAAAATGATAGTCTCTTGGCAGTCTTTGTGTTTGTAGTTGACTACATGCTGTTGCCAATGGTGACAATATCAAATGAACTGGAATGAACACTTTCATTCCACAGCTGAACATGAAGTATGAGGAACACATTATCCATGTAAATATAGCTTTGTATTTGATGCGGTTTCTCTTTCTGATTTTGCCTCTTCCAGTCTCTACAATCTCTGTCGTTCTCATTCTCTCTAGCCTTCCCCCCACCCTCCTTCTGATTGGTCGAATTAACTCTGCAGCCTCCTGTTGTGAATAATTACTGTTCCAGTAATCCAATGCGGCTCTCTCCCTCTCTCTCTATCCTTCACACTCTCTCCCTCTTTCAGTGTTTTCAAATGTCCCTTTTCAATTTTTTTTTATGCTGGCTGTCACATCCCAATATCACAAACCCACATGTAAACATATACAGTCATTGAGATGTGTTCTCAAGTTTTTCTGCTCTGTTAGTTTAAGCAGAAATGATTGTGGCTGATGATGAACTGCATTGTATATTGATTGATTCATGCATTATGGCCACCTCTCAAGCTACTTGATACTTTGGTTGTTAAAGTGATAGTTCATGCAAAAATCCTGTCTCAAGTCTCATGTTTTCCGTAATTTTCTTTCTTCTGTGGAATGCAAAGGAAAGTGCTGTCAAGCTACAAAAATGACAAAAACACCATAAAAGTAGTCCATATGACTCATGTACTATATTTTTTCTGAAGTCTTCTTAAGCTATATGATAGTTATGTGTGACCAACAGATTGCTGTAGCTCGTAACGTTTGTGTGAAGATGTCCCACCAGTACTAAGGATTTAAAGTCACAATGAAACTGAAGTAGTGACAGATCTTATTTTCTTCGTATTGTGATGTACATCTGAGTGTCGCACATTAAAACCATTTAATAAGTTTGATTTTAAAAATGCACAAAGAATAGTGACCAATTCAAGCCATGTTTTAGCCACAATTCATCAATTATACTACCTTCAGGGAAGCGTTATAGGGTTACACTATGTGAAAGCCATTACAAAAAATAATTTGTATTAGTATCTATTACTATTTTAAATAGTAAGATGTAGTTGTTGGTATAATGTATTCAGAATGGCTTTTTTAAATGATGGTGTCAGTTGTTAGCACTGTGTTGTGTATCACTGCAGTGAGTCAAAGACAAATTTCCTTGCAAAAGGACTATAAAGTATAACTCTATTATCGAAAAAGAAAGAAATATAGTTGTTTTTTTGTTTTTTGTTCTTGTTTTATGTTGATTGTTGATTGGATTTTGAGATGTGTTGCAATCAAAAATGATGGCATATGTCACCAGATAAACTGAAGATTGAATTGTTCTCAAAAAGATCTATACCATGCATTTATAAAATAGATATGAATTTTGAATTTTGGTCTGTTTCACAAAGCTAAATGGTTTCTGAAGACTTGGAATACACTTTCATTATTCTTTCTTGTCATTTTTGGAGCTTTCATTTGTAAGGGTGGAAAAACAGCAGAAATATTCTGCCTACATCTCTTTTTGTGTTCCAGGGAAGAAAGAAAGTCATATAACCCATACCGGAATGACATAAGGCTTAGTAAATGATGACAGAATTTTCATTTCTGGGTGAGCTAACCACTTAAATGAGGGTAATAGCGATATTTTGCCTGCTCTTGCGCTGATCTCTGTTCACTCCTGGACGTCTTCTGAAAGTGGCAGGCCACCTCTGGACAGTCTGACAGGCAGAGGAATCAGCATGTCCTACGCTCTCTCCACATCCTTAGTGGACCACATGCCTGCACTGCTCTGTTCCGCCTGGCTGACCTGTCAAAAATGTTCTAGTCACACGAGTGGGCTTCTACAGCGCAGCCGCATGGAGATGACTTGGCACCTTTGCATTAATTTTTCATGGGCCTTGTCTTTAGATGTTCACCCTCCTTTTGAATATCGGCTATTTCAAAGGCCCGGCCCTGCAGATCACCAGCATCATCGTGGCCCTGTGGCCGAGGAGTTTAAATGCAGGATGATGCTCCCATGCTGGCAATCAAACCCCATGGAAGTTGCCCACCTGGAGCATCGATGTCAAACACGAGCGCTATAAATAGCTTTCCAATCAGACTTGAGCCCCCCGAGATGGAAATTGCTTTAAATGTGCTGGCGTATAGGTAAGTTACGTAGGAAGGGGAGGCTGAAGTGTCTTCGCAAATGCAAAGAACGTGTCGGCTGGGAACACTGGGAATTGAATTACAGGAAAGCATAATGCAATCCTTGATATCTACCTACTCTGCCTAATGAAATCAGCAGATGAAAGCACAGCTGGACCTTCTTGCAGGATATTACTGTGTGAGAAAGTGCTTAGCTGGCTGAGGGAGGGGGTGGAGAACGCGAGCACCTTTGGGAACAATACGTGCATGTTCTCACACCAGTGCATGTTCTTTCCACTTCAGGAAAACTCTTGTTTATTGACACTTTTGTTTGGGCGATGGTGGGCAGTGCAAAAACTTTAGACTTCAATGCGTGTTTAAGTTCTTTATTTTCTTTAGTTCTTATTTTCTTTAGTTTCTTTTAGTTCTTTATTTTTCATTCTTGTAGTATTGGCTAGTAGTGGGTTATATAATTTATATATTATTATTTAAAAATGATAATTTATTGTAATTTGTACACTACCGGTCAAAAGTTTGGAATAATTAAGCTATTCAAACGTTTTTCTCTTATGCTTACCAAGTCTGCATTTATTTGATCAAAAATACAGAAAAAATGTAGTAATATGAAATAATATTACAATTTAAAAGAACTGTTTTCTATTTTAATATATTTTATAAATTATTTTATTTCAGTGATACTCCAGTCTTCAGTGTCACACGATCCTTCAGGAATCAATCTAATATACTGATTTGTTGATCAATAAACATTTCTTCTTATTATCAATGTTGAAAACAGTTTTTGCTGCTTAATATTTTTGTAGAAACCAGTAGGTTTTAGGTAAATAAGATTTAAAAAAAAATAATAATACTTTTATTTACTGTGGCAAGGATGCATTATTGATTAAAAGTAACAGTAACAGACAACTGTAATGTTACAAAATATTTCTGTTTCAAATTAGCGCAGTTCTTTTGAACTTTCTATTTATTAAAGAATGCTGGAGAAAATGTATCATGTTTTCCACAAAAATATTAAGCAGCAAGAACTGTTTTCAACATTGATAATAAGAATCATTCTTAATAACTGAGCACCAAATAAGCATATCACTGAAGGTGAGCATATGAGACTTCTTAAAAATAAATAAATAACAAATCTGAATTATTCCAAATGTTTGACCGGTAGTGTATTATTTTTCCATACACCTGCATCTGAAATGTATTTGTGCAAAGGCATCATTTATTGTGTGAGTTTTTGTGGGCTGATGTAATAGTGATGTTGAATATGGCAAAATCATATTAAAATTTTAGGTCTTTTCAGATTGATCGCTTTTACAGTGAGGGGTTAAATTGGGATTTTAGTGTTGGTGCCCTTGGTAAGATTTGACACGGTCCATTTCCACCTCTAAAAATGCACAATTACCTATTTGTAATAGCACTTTATAAACAAAACAAAGGAAAAAGAACAGAAAAGGGTATTTGGATCAGCAAGTATATATGCTATTGCTTATGAGGTATTTATTTGGTGTAATACTGTGGTGCAGTACAGTAAATGTAGTATTATTCCACAGGCTTTAGGATATTTACTACATCTCTCTGATAGCTCAGTTTGCTGGGTATCCTTTTGGCAGACAAGAGAGTAATATATCAAAGAGATAATGGAATGTGGCATCTTCAGCACACCACAACGAAGGAGGAGTATCACCTTATGCAACTGACTTATGCTTTTAAGACAATTATCTTTTTAGCTCCCTTAATTGCAGGTAAAACAGCCGGCGCTGAGCTGCCCATTATTTTGGCAGAGGAAAGCAGCTGACTGCTACATGCACACATCTTTTATTCACGGTTTCAGCTGTGCCACACAATGGCAAGTAGGAGGATAAGAGAAAACAAGAAAAAAAATCTAATCTGATTCTTTCATCTTTAGCTTACAGTAATGACATAGCCACAAACTGAAACAATCTTGCTCTTGACTTCAAACGTGCATTCGTCTTGCTGCACTAACATTTACACCAAACAGATCAAATAAAAGTGGCCGCTTTCTTTATCAGTTGTTTTTAGATTTGTGGCTTCTGATTTTGATTCTTGTTAACTTCTGAGGATTTCATCTAATTTGATATTTTTATTACGAAGGTTAAATCAGGTCTTTTTATTTATTTATTTACAAAGACCTAATGATGTTTGCATGTGCATTCTTCTGTCAAATGAATGACTCATATGAGTTGCTTCTTTTTAGTGAGTCAAAAACAGAGCGCAACCAGTCTGACTGAAAATTATTTCTAAGTATCTGATCTTTTTTTTTTGGAGACTTTTTAGTGCCAAACGACAAGCGATTAACTCTCCGTTCTTTTTAGTGAATCAAAACCATACAACACAACCAGTGTAGTCCAACTGCCGAACTGATTGTTAAGATTCTTAAGAAAAAGTAATTCTGAAGAATCAGTTCTTTTTAGTGACTCAGAAACATAACCAACTCAGAAACCGATTATTGAACAAATGACTCCTAAGTTGGTTCTTTTTAGTGAGTTAAAAACATACAGCACAACCAGGGTAGTCTGACTGCCAAACTAATTCTGAAGATTTTTAAGAAAAATCATTAAGAATCGGTTCTTTTTAGTCCGACTGTTGAACAAAGTCAGAAGCATACAGCATAACCAATATAGTTCAACTCTCCAACAATGACTCCTATGAGCCAGTTCTTTTTAGTGAATTAGACACAACAAAATCCATGTAATTCTTACTGTGAGACTTAAATCAATGTAGATGCTGACTGATTTTTCATACGACAGCAGATAGGTAGATAGCTGTACGTGAGTAAAAGCTGAATATTTCATTCGAAGCCACCAAATATAATTCCTCTCTTTGCATAGTCATTAAATAATCAGCATTCAGTCCACACCAGCCTTAGTGAGTGTATTTATATGTGTTTGTTTACATCCCCAGGCTGGCATGTTAGAGAACAGTCTGTTTACTTCTAATAAGCTTTCTGTGGCCATTCCACGCAGGCCGGGCTGTCCCTGGAGGTCCTGTCCCAAATCAGGCCCCCTGACCGGGAGAAGGATGCACGCAGGGCTGACACATGAGTGGTTGGCACATGCCAGGCTGCCTGCTGGGAATACCATCCCTCCCCGCACACAGCTCTCACGCCCTCATCATCCGCTCACCCGCTCGGCCTGACCGCCTCCTCCTCTGCTCAGGCTTTTGTTGAGGAATTTTCTATTTCCTATAAAATAGTTGCCAGCTAATGGATTTTTCCTTTATTCATTGGACGTGCTGAGCGATGACTCTCTCGGCACTTCTTAAAGGTGATTTACAATTAAAGGGACTTGGGCTATTTTCTAATGATTCTTTAGCTGAGTGGGTTTTATTGCACTACTAAGCTGTGTTATTAACAAACTGCCGCTCCGGCCCGTCCCTGTGGGACATGCTGAAATGCTTTGTCCTTTTCTCTGCTAGTGAATAAGGCCTTTCTCTCTCTTTGAGGCAGTCCAAAGCTTTTACAGTGTCAC
>JAFVLL020027651.1:32919-77304 GCA_021397915.2 Tor tambroides
GATATGCCACACCTGTGAGGTGGATGGATTATCTCGGCAAAGGAGAAGTGCTCACTAACACAGATTTAGACAGATTTGTGATCAATATTTGAGAGCAATAGGCCTTTTGTGTATATAGAAAAAGTTTTAGATCTTTGAGTTCAGCTCATGAAAAATGGGGGCAAAAACAATAGTGTTGCGTTTATAATTTTGGTCAGTGTATATAATTATATAGATATATAGTACATAGATATAAATGTTCTTGTGTACAGTAAAAATTTCTTTAAAAAACACGTTCTTATTCACATGAATCTTGAAGTATACATGAATCTTTTTTTTCTCTCTTTTCAGTTAATCATTTGAATCATATAGGTCTGAATGATTCATTAGTGAATCATTCTGATTTTGAATTTAAAAAAAAAATCCTTATTGAGTAATTGCAAAGGTCATGTAAGTTCATATTCGGGATTTTTTTTTTTTTTTTCTTTTTTCACAATATCTGCCTCCGAGCGCCTGTCAATCTCAGGGTCTGTGTTCTGAGGTCATACAGAGAAAGCTGAGTGCTTTGGATTCAACATGATGGAATGGACTGAGGTGTAACCATACACTATAGCATTGAAATACAGCTAAGGTGAGTGCTGGCCATTAGAGAGCAGGAACGTGGTGAGAGGGTAATAGAAAGCTCTGTAGCTCAGCGTGGGCAGTGGTCTGGTCACTCCTCTCACACTGAAAGGGAAAAGTGCAGCCACCGACCCAACCCTCAACTCCTTATTGCCAGTCCTTATTGTAAAGGAAGCTACTTTTTTCCCAGAATGACGCACTGCAGATCAATATCACTATTCCACTCTATGCGTACGCACTGCAGACTGGGCCTGAGAAACATATGGTGGCTGATCTGAATGGCTTGATTTAATAGACTGTAGTGTGTATACTGTGCATAGTTTACAGATTTTGTATATGCACCTCACTTACACAATGTGCAGTATGCAAATATACTGTACTGTACTGGAATACGGTATTCCATAATGCTATGTGTGTGACTTGTCCATTTCAAGTGTGACAAATAAACTGGTTCTCGTTTCATTGCCTTTTCCCACATTATTTGACTGGACTAGAAAAATGTACGGTAAAGCAGCTGTATGTAGTTTTGTGTGTTTTTGCGATTTTGGAGCCCCCTACAGATGAGTGTAATCACTGTCGAAATTACAGTGGATAGCTGTACATGTGCATTTGTTGCTGCTGTAAAGCAATCCACCTGCTTACCAAAATTACAACAAAAGATGTTTTGAGGAAAGCCTGAGAAAGAAACAGAAACCGAAACATAAACTATTCACCTTAGAAGTCAGTATACAGGTAAAGACGTACATATAATTACTTTAGTTCAAAAAATCATACTACTGTTCAATAAATTAGTTGATCTGGTTCACAACACTGGTTTATATGATTTGTTTATGAATTGGACTGATTCAGTTCTCGAGTTTGTTAGTTGAGACATATAGTGTATAAATCATATGGACCCATTGATCTGTAATATAATATAGCCACTTTCTAATATAATATAGACTGATATACAATATATTATAGATCTGTGTAGGGCCTGTGTAGGAAATGATTCTTTTATGGTCACAGATTCACTGTCCTCACTCACTATCATTGTATTGAAAAGAAAAGGCAAAAAATAAATAAATAAAAACTTTAGTGTTACACAAATGAAGTTATACAGGTTTGAAATGGCATGAAGGTGAGAAAATGATGATAGACTTTTTGTTTGGGTAAAATATCCCTTTAAAACATGACTCTATTTCTTTTAGAATTATCACACACACAGTATTTTGTCTTTATGTTGATCGATATTGAATTAAGAGACTATGTGGAATTTTTGCTCAGTGTACTGAACGGTGTAAGAGAGTGTTGAGCGGTTGAAAAAGATCAGCACCGACAGTCTGAATGTTAAAGTGATTTAATGAAGTCTGTTCTAATGCTTCTCTTCAGTCCACTTACACAGATTAGATTAGAGCTGTGGCCTCCACAGAAAGCCTCTCTTTCACTACATTGTTCAAGTGCCATTTTAATTCTAAAATGGAAAGGTTTACTGTGCCAAAAGAAGATTTTCATTCTGTTTCACCTAGGATTTTTATTTTAATTATCACAGCCACGTTTCAGGAAGCCTCTTGTGAAACACCACTGACTTTGGATGCAAATACATTTTATAGATATGTCACACTAAAAGGAGGATATGACTATAAAAGAAAAGAAAATAGAGTCAGCATTGGATTATTCATTCATTTTATTTATGTATTAATTTAACAAAAAAAGGTCAATGGATGTAACATTTATGTATGTATTTATTAATTTAATTAACAGAAAAAGTAGTCAATAATGGGCTGAACATTATTTAACTGGAAAAAAGAGCCAATAATGGAATGAACATTTATTCATTTATTTAATAGGAAAATATTTAATAATTGGTTGAATATTTATTTCTTTATTTTGAGAATGTGAATACTGTGGAGCATAATTAACTTAGCATTTAAAGCTTTTCCCATAATTCAAACTCAAAGTGGTTTAACCACCCGTTTGCAAAGAGAGTGTGACCATGAGTGATGCAGTGAACTGCTGCATGGCATGTAGGTCTGGCATCCGTCTGCCTGTATTGGCATGCCCTGCTGCCATGGCAACATACTCATACAGTACGTGCATGTCGAAGCTCCGGCATGGCTGCGCCCAGATGTTGAACTCGGTGACCTCCATTTATTTTAATCCACGCAACGGTTTTCCATGCCTCAGCCCATCTGTATCCCTGTCACATGTTAAAACGTCACATTGACATACATTAATCCGGCCAGGTGTCGTTCCCCTCCCCTCCTGAAAAATCCACAACGCGTTGGAATAAAAGACCATCATTCGACCTTCCTTGATAAAATGACTCGTTTGACCTTCCCTATGTCCTTTTCCTGTCTTCCTGGTGCTCTTAAAGTGAAAGATAAAGGAATCAACCCAAAACATAAGGGTTGAACTTAATGAGCTGCACAGGAATAGAGCCACTGTCCTCCTGGGAGTTTCTTCCCTACAGTGAGTTGTGTTGAGAAGAGCACATTAGGAAATCCTGTTGACACTGTGTTGATTTATAAGGGCATTCTCTCCATTGTTTCCCCTGTGTCCTGCAGCTAAGCACGACGTGAATGGTAACAGGACAGTGCCACCGTTCCCAGAGGGATTGCAGATGGTCTTATTCGGTAAGTGATCCGAGCCGAGATGTGTGTGTGTGTGTGTGTGTGTGTGTGTGTGTGTGTCATCGGCGTGGGGGTAGATCCAGCTAAGACGACTGGCAGTGGAAGGTAATTAGTCCCCCTCATGCACCCCTTCATCCCCTCGAAGAAGTGCAAAACCAAAACTGCAAAAGGACGAGGAAAATAAAGGGGAGGGGTGTGCGATTAATTGCAGACTGCTGATTAGGATCTCTTTAATAAATGCATTTGTTCAGCTTCCTTTTTTTCCTTATTTAGGCCTCAAACTGTGTAATTCATCATGGCAGACAGGAGTTAAATGGCTGTTTTAGCACAGGGCCTTGTATACAAAAAAAAAAAATTCAACGTATGTATGCGGCTTTGAACCCCCCCCCCCCCTTACCTTTGGCTCCATGAAAATTTGCCTTTCTTCCTGCTAGACGGTGCACACAGCACTCACCCTCATTTACTGAACATTGACATCCCCCGTGTGAAAGCGTCATCTTATAATCTTGGCGTTCGGGCGTCCCAATGGGCCGCTGTAATTGAGCTCCAGATTCTAGATTCTCCATCATGTGCCTTATGCTCACTTTTCCACAGCAGCTTGTAAATCAGAAAAATCTGGTCAAGCCGACAGTCATGTACGCATTTTTTTTTTTTTAAACAATTGAATTACTTTTCACCCATGGGACGTTGTGGTAGATAACGATATACTAGTTACCCTCTAATTTATTTTTACTGTTATAGAGGGGAAAGTATTATTTGGTAATAAATGCTTACAGCGGGTGTTAGTTTTATGGTGGTTGATATGTTTTTATTGGCCTTGAGTAAATGCGTGATGGAGGAGTCTTTAGTTTTATGGGATTGTAAATTCATAGCTAAAATACGGAGCTTTTGAATTTTAGGGGTTGATTTAACACCAGTGGGAAGGTGCTAGAGGAGACTCGGTCCCAGCAGAACTCACAAAAACACACAGCAAAGAGAATTCGGTGAGAAAAAGTCAGATAAACATTTACACTATAGCTTTTAAAAGTTTGGGGTTGGTAAGATTTTTAATTCTTTTTCTTATGCTCACCAAGGCTGCATTTATTTGATCAGAAATACATTAAAACAGTGATATTGTGAAATATTATTATAATTTCTTTGTTTTCTATTTCAATTTTAATGAAATTAAATGTAATTTATTTCTGTGATGCAAAGCCGATTTTCAGCAGCCATTACTCCAGTCTTCAGTGTCACATGATCCTTCAGAAATAATTCTAATATGCTGATTTGGTGTTTAAATTAATTGCAGCCTTGATGCAATTAATTTAAAAATAAATCATCTATAGTGGTATAGATATAGTAGTATAGTAGTCATCTATAGGAGTAGCTAGCACTATATAGCCTAGTGCTAGCTACTCCAAAAGTCATGGGTTTGATTTTCCATGCAATGTATAAAATGTATGTGCACTTTGTATTCAAAGTACACATTTCCATCAAATGTGTACATGAACTGTAAATGTTCTCAGAACATTGCATCTTTGTCATTTCTGCCAATACTAGAAATATGACGTGTTTTGGTCTCAATTATAGAGCAGTTATGGTCTCTGGCTATATATAAAGAATATTTCTTTTCTCTTTTTAACACAGGTATGGGCTGTTTCTGGGGAGCAGAGAGGAAGTTCTGGAGGCAAAAAGGGGTCTATTCCACTCAAGTGGGCTACTCTGGCGGTTACACCCTAAACCCCACCTATGAAGAGGTGTGCGCAGGTATGACCCCTTCCAAGCTTTCAATCACTTATTGTCTTCTCTTGTTCTTTGTCTGTGGAGCTCCAGCCACATAAAGAATATGCACACAATTTGAGCATCACAAATAATGCACATACTGACAACTGTACTGGTGTTGACCAAGTTGAAATGTAAAATATAAATGTATATCAGCAAATAATCAAGAGGTGCAGTACAACTACCAGATTTGCCACATAATAGATTTGGTAGGACAGGCACAGAAATGGTGGTTAACGTGGCAGTCTGAAACAATGGTAGATAGAAGGAAAACTGGGATGCTTGAGAAATATCAAGAACTGAAGAAGGAATTAGAAAGAAGGAGGGAAGTTAAAGCCAGGGTAAATCCAGTGGTGATAGGAGGCTCTTGGGACATTGACACTTAAGCTGGAAGAAAGGGAGAAAAGCAGCAGAGATCTCTATCCAGAAGAGAGTAATTACAAGCATCGTAAGAAGATACTGAGCTGAATTCTCATGCTTTGAAACGACTGGCAGAAAGAACGATGCCTGTCTGTCTGTCTATCTAATAAGAAATGATTTAATTGGAGAGCAGAAATCAGAATTCTGTAGAGAATTCATACGGTAATTACAGTCTTGTTCTTTTTGTAACATCTGCAGGCATCCAGATAGAATTCATATATGCTTATATCTAAATAACACATCTTGCTCATATAGCACTAATCTGATAACTGGCTAATATACCAATACAAAATAACACATGCTCATACTGTTGAGGTTTGCCCATCTAAAAATCACCATGAAGCTTGTAACCAAATGAAATAATCAAGATGGGAGTTTTTGACATGGGTGGATTTGCCTTAGCTATGCCATATGTTGGCCTATTATTATTTTTATTTTTATTTTTTTAACCCAAGCCTCTCCTTCCTTATCCTGGATTTAGGATTTAGAATATTAGGATTTTCCTTTAAAAAATAAGAGAGGAAAACAGAATATGATTGGAGTAATCCAAAATGGTGGCCAGAACATATACACTGCCATTAAAAATGATTAAAAAATAATACTTTTATTCAGCAAGGATGCATTAAATTGACCAAATTTGACAGAAAAAGACATTGTTACGAAGAATATATACTACATATATATATATATATATATATATATATATATATATATATATATATATTATATAATATAACATGTCTTCAACATGTTTTCAACATTGATAATAATAAATGTTTCTTAAGCAGAAAATCAGTATATTAGAATGATTTCTGAAGGATCGTGTGACACTGAATACTGGGGTAATGGCTGCTGAAAATTCAGTTTTGCATCACAGGAATAAATTACATTTAAAATATATTTAAATAGAAAAGAGTTATTTTAAATAGTAATAATATTTCACAACATTACTGTTTTTACTGTATTCAAACAGTGAAGTATAAATTATGTGAATAAACAAAATTCATTTTTTGTTACTTTGCAATTATACTCTAAAAAAATGCAGAAATTGTCTTTGAAAACAAAACTGAGTAAAATAATTCTACATTCTTTCTCCTGACGTGTTGAGTGTAGCAAAAGGAGAAGTTTTTCTCAGCTCAAACTTACTCTCGAGTTTTCCTCAGCCTAGAAGAGCATGACAGGCCTGGGCTTTGATCTCCCAAGTTTTCCCTGTGTGCTGCTTTAGCGCAAGTTCAGTCACAACGATTTCCCATCAAATGAATTTGCTTTAATGGCCTCTCACAGAGTATGCTTAGCCATTCCTTACTCCAAAGTTTTGACGACATAAACGCAAACATGCTTCAAACATGCATTTATATTTAAATTCCCTCTTTTTCTTAGAAACCGTACGTTTTCAGAATCAAAGCTGTTGTATAGCCGGGTGTCATGATTCAGCAGGTGGTCCTTTGCTACAAGCAGAACTGGTATATACTGCGCGGGGTGCTGGAAACTCAGAGGGAGCTGTCCATTGGTTGGTGCTGAAATGAATGCTGGTGCTGAAATGGTTGGCAACACTCTGTGCTTCATACAGGGTTTGAATGCTGACATCCTTTTGAAACAAGTAACAGGATTTTAGAAGAAATGGGAAGTTAAGGCTGGTGTGCTCCTAGATATGATCTATAATTGTGTGCAAATGAATAGCTTCTTTTTTTCCAGTAAGATCTGTTTTAAGACCTACTAAGCTGCATTGCTTCCTACATAGGCAGCTACCTTCTAAGGCAGCGTCTTTACTGAAATAAAACCTCATAAGTGACTAAACACACCAAATAGACAGAAACTCTGAGTATCATTCAAATAGGGCTCAGAACAGGAGTCTAAGAAGCTTTTTTCATTTATTAATTTTAAACGTTTCATCTATAATTTTTATTGTTGAATGAATTATATTTGTCTCCAGTCTCTTTACTTTATTCGTCATCTTTAGTGTTTTGACAGTGCATTACGGGATTATTTTTATAATTATTTTTGCAGTGCATTTGAGGCGTGTCTATGATGTCTTAAAATGTAGGCAGCCTATTAGGTTTGGGAATGGAGCGATAGAATCATACACAGGATTTTACTCATGTATGTGAGGGGGAGGGGAAGCGCTATGATCCTTAAATGCTCTCTGTCTTTGTCTATGCACTCATTCGCTCTCTCTCTCTTTCTGTGTTAATCTCAGTCCTGTCTGCACAAGAGCTTGTGTCAACAGGGGATTAAAGGGTACAGACATGTCCGCCAAGCAGAAACATGCACTAAAGATAAAGCCACCAGAGCAAATAATCATAGAAAATAGCATCTAATGGGTCATTCTACAAAATGTGTGGCATTTGCGTCCAAGTTTATTGGTAAAGTGCTTTTCACAATACATATTGTTTCAAAGCAGCTATATAGAAAATGCTTGTTTTGATTAGGAAGTACTTTATCATGGTTGTAAAATAAATAAATAAATAAACGAAAAAAATAATTAACTATGAATAGTTGATTCAACATTTACTGTTAATATAGACATTTGTGTTAATATATCTGGTTATTTATTTTTAGGTTTTCTTCTCAACTTCACCTTGCTGCATTAGCTAGTGAGCACATTTTTATTGGAAAAATAAATTAATTTTATTATTCTTTATCTCTGTATATATATATATATATATGCATTATATATAGGTCTGTGTATACATATATATTCCTATTTAGTATTAAGATTTTTTTGTGTGTTTTTGAAGGGAGGATGCTTTTATTGTATTTAAAAAAACAGTAAATACAGCTGAAATACAGTAAAAACAATAAATAACCATTCTCTATTTTACTACATTTTAAGCAAAGCTTTTCAGTGTCACATGATCTTTTAGAAATCATTATAATATACTTATTAATTTTTTAAAATTTTTTTTCAGAATATAAAGTTCAAAAGAACAGCATTTATTTCAAATACATATATTTTAAAATACATAAAAATACTTAAAAATCTTACTGACCCCTTTTGAATAGTGATGTGTGTCTGTGTATATATAATACCTATTTTATTTTTCTAAAAGACCCATTTGAAAGCATAATTATATCCTAATATATATATTCAAATATATTAATTTAGCTTGAGTTAGCACAGTGCACAAAATTTTAAATCTTACAAAAATACTTGAAAATCCACCTTGTAAACTAGAAAATGGATCCGTTTCATAGAAGGCACCTTAAAACTGAAGCAGCCTATAGTATGTCTTTTCACCCATTTTGCGATGCAGAATTAGAGCTGCACAAAGAGAGAAGATGAGAGGATGGCATGCTTGTGCCTTTGCAGTGTCTCACATAACCATTATCTCTGAATTTCAGTGGATTGTAGTTTTCACTGCTCCCACTTGTATTGATGGTCTGTAAAAGGCACTTCCCTTGACACCTACTTGCATCACATCTGTACCTTCGCTTAGATAGTACGCCGGTCTCAAGCTGCAGCAAATATGGCCGCCTGTGGTCGACCTTCAGCTTGTCTAGAACGGCACAGCCTGGCGAGGGGGTGGGTGAGGGGATTACACCAAAAAAATGGGGGGTTGAGAAAAAGGATTTGAGCTGGGAGATGGGAAGAAAAAGAGGCGAGATGCTTCAAAGAGGAAATGAAGAAGGGAAGAAATCCGAGCAGAGGGAGAGGGAGGGAGGATTGGATGAATGTAAAGAGAGGAGTGGGAAGTGTAGGAACAGGTTCAGTGGGTTCATTACTCTTCCATAAGCCAACATGCACAACGCAGTTCGAGGATAATGCTGTGGGCTCTTATGCCTCCATTAGAACGCCATTGTCTTATCGCTGCATGTACGAACATTTGCATAAAATACTGACAAAAGGTTACAACGGGTGCAGAAAATATACATTTTTGCTTTCTTTTGCTGTGGCAGTCATTTTAAACTGCACATGTGTATTTCTTAATCTGTTAGATTAATTAGATATATTATAGATAGATGGGCATATATATATATATATATATATATATATATATATGTATGTATGTATATGTGTGTGTGTATAATTTTATATTTTAGTATTTTCCATTGTCATTTTAATTTTATTTAAAATGTTAGTAAATTTGTTGCGTTTTGTCGTTTTATTAGTTATGTTTTTTTAACATGTTTATGTATTTTTTTATACATTTTATTTCAGTTTTAATTTTAGTTATTTTAATACACTGAGTTAAACTATAGGGAAAATGAGGATAAATAATTTTATTTTAAGTAATGAAAATGTTTTGTATGGTTTTAGTTTTAGTTAGTTTTAGTAACTATAATAACACTGCCATCTTGAAGAGACTGGCTTATTTTGTGTATGATGCTGTGAACATGCTTTTTGCCGTAAATAAGAAAATAAAAACTAAAAGCATATTGTGATAGGGACAAAAATATATATAATTTTTTTTAAATAATGTAAAATGAAATTCTATTTAATTTGTCTATTTTATATATTTTTTATTTTATTTAGTTAATTGGACTAAAGTTAGGTTATATTTGGTTTTATGTTGTGTGTGTAAGCTAATCCATGGCATTATTTTTCTTTAAGTTTATGTAGTTCACAGACAACGAAAGTGGTTTAATACCTTTAAACTTGGGCCTATGTTTAATTTCGGGTGTATGCAGAGCTGTCGTCTGTGATGGACTCCTGGGAACATTGTGACAAGCGGGCTACTAAATGCATTTTTACAATGCTGAGTGTATAGGCGTGAATTGAAGCGACAGCCCTGGGTGTATGGGCAATGGCACGGCTTTGGTTTTCCATATGTGAGCTCTGATAATGTTACTACCCCTCTGCCGTCTTGCCTGGTAATGAAAATAACCCCACAGGTTAGTCCTTTATTACTTTTTTAATATCAAAGCAATATAGATTTACTGGAGATAACGTAGAGGACGGCCCCCCATAAGACTGAAGCAGAGATTATTAAGCAGACTTCTTTGGTAATAAATTAATGATGGGAGATATGGAATTAGGACCTCGGTTTTTCAGTTTTGGGGTTCTAGTCACAGCTGCTTCATGTTCTGTGATTCATTTGCAACATGCTGCTCACAGTCCAAATATAGACAATAGATAGTTAAAAAACTAGACAATACTATGAAACCAGTTTTCTGGATTCAAATTAATGTTAAAAAAAATCCAGATGAATTTCATTTGAGTAATTTCTTACAAAAATGAGTGATTTAAAATATATACAGCACCATTTAAAAATTAGGAGTCGGTTAGATTTTTAATGTTCTTGAAGGAAATCTCTTATGTTCACCAAGGCTGCATTTATTTGATAAATATACAGTAAAAAATATGTTGTGAATTAATAGTGATATTGTGAAATATTAGAATGAGTTAAAAATGTTTTCTATTTAGATATATTAAAAAAAAAAAATTCTTCTTATTATAAATGTTGAAAACACTTGTGCTACTTAATATTTTAATGGAAACCATGAAACATTTTTTTCAGGATTCTTTGGTGAATAAAAAAGTTGAAAAGAACAGCATTTGTTTGAAGTACAATTTTTGGTAACAATTAAAAAGTTATTACTGTCGCTTTTGATCAATTAAATGTGTTCTTTCTGAATAAAAATATCAGTTTCTTTTATATTATTGATATCATTTTTTATTTACTGACTCATTGCAAACCACAAACAAGGTGATAGATGTTCTAAAATAGCACTGCACAGTCAATGTCATTTTTCTTAAGTGCAAACACAACATTCAGAATCAGTCTTCAAGACCGTGCCATGCAAACTGCAATTTGGAATTTTGTGTTTTTGTGCCATTTCCTTTCTAGCATTATTTTTTAGTGAATTGGGCTCTAAAACAATGCAGACAGTGAGTGGAAATAAACTATCAGCTGGTGCAGTGAATTCCTCCATTGTGTTTTTAACTTCTTCAACAGGCCTTATTGCAATTGAAAGCAATTGTCTTAATACTCTGATAAAACTTCAATGGCTTCTGTAGGACAAGACTCCCCCCCCCCCCCCTCAAAAAAAAAAAAACTTGTAGTTTTGCTCAGTGCTTGTTGTTTTAATGGCGTTAAAAAAGAAAAGGCATCAGCAATTCTCACTTTAATCTCTGTCTGACCCACTTCATGTCTTCCTTTTCGATTGCTACTAATGGCTGTGCTGTTGTTTGAATCTAGCCTTAAAGAGAGCATAATCATCAGGCTGAGTACGTAATGTATTGTGCTTGTGTTTGTTTGATGCTCCTCTGTGCTTCTCCTCCATGCTTGCTAACCTGCAATGAGTCATTTCAAAGTAATTTCTTCTTTTTATGAGTCCGTCTAAGAAAAGGAGAGCTTCCTCTAGACGTTTTTTCATGGTTTCTTTCCTCAGGTTGCAATTCTTTTTAGCTTATAGAAAAGCACCCAGCTGATGCCATGACACACAGGTAGATTGACCGCCCTTGTACTTTTATGAAAGGGTCAAAAGACACATAAAGGTAATCAATATGGAGGACTGACCCTATCGCTGGAGATGTGGCCAGTCAAGCCAAAATCAGTGCCCCTTGATGACCTGACTGTATTGGGACGGCGGGCCACCTCTGTTTAACCCGAGGGTGTGTGCGCGCACCGTGACTCTTTTGGCGATGATGTTTACACAGTCACCTCTGCTTCTCTTGCTCACACAGGTAAAACAGGACACGCAGAGGTGGTTCGCGTGGTCTATGAGCCTGAGAAAATCAACTTTGCACAGTTGCTCAAGGTATTTTGGGAAAGCCATGATCCTACACAAGGTAACATTTTATTCCATCACACACACAAAATCTTAAAGGGATAGTCTGCTTTTCAAAAAGGAAAATTCTGTCATCATTTACTCCCCTCTTGTCTTTCCAAATCTGTATGACTTTCTTTCTTCTGTGGAACACAGAGAGTGTTTTTTCCTCCTATACGCAGAGAACATGAATGAGGAAATGTCAAGCTCTGAAAAGCACCATAAAATTAAACCATATGACTTTGTGTGGTATATTTCAAGTCTTATAATGAGGAACATACCAAAATATCATTCATTCAGATATCTATAAAATGCCAAAATATATTTTCATATAAGAAAATATATTTTTATAATTAAAAAATAAATTTAGTTTAAACCTTCAAATGTCAGAATAGATTACAAAATGTACTTCAAGGGTAAAAAAAAATCTCTATAAGAAATGTACGTATATAAGAAAATTCCAATCTTAAAAGACATTTCTGGAAAAATACTTTTTTATTTAGAAAAAAAATAAACACATTTGTGACCCTGGACCACAAAACCAGTCTTAAGGGTCAGTTTTTTGAAATTGAGATTTATACATCATATGAAAGCTTTCCATTGTTGTATGGTTTGTTAGGATAGGAAAATATTTGGCTGAGAGTACAAAAAAAATCTAATTATTGCGAAAATTGCCTTTAAAGTTGTCCAAATGAAGTTCTTAGCAATGCATATTACTAATCAAAAATTAAGTTTTGTTATATTTATGGTAGGAAATTTACAAAACATTTTCTTCATGGAACATAATCTTTGCTTAATATCCTAATGATTTTTGGCATAAAAGAAAAATCTATCATTTTAACCCATACAATGTATTGTTGGCTATTGCTCCAAATACACCCATGCTACTTATGACTGGTTTTGTGGTCCAGGGTCATATTTGTATATAATGGCCAAAAATATGAGGGAATAAAAATTAAACTATTTAACTCTTAATTTATTAAAAAATATTTATTGATGTAAATTAAAAAAAAAACTACATTAGTGCTACATATTTTTAATTTATTTTTTTATTTTAAACGATTTTTATGTATTTTGATCTATTTTTAAAAAATATTTCTGAAAATTGTTATTTTGCTATATAGGATGCCACGCGAATGTTTCATTGGAAGATTTTAAATAAATATATACATGAATAAATTTTCACAATGTTATAGCATTAGAAATTTTTTGATACTTTATTATTTAGTCATTTTGGAGCTGTCTTTTAAGTTTCACAGAAGAAATGTTTTGAGTAAATGACAAAAATGTCCTTTTTGGGTAAACTCTCCCTTTAAGATCATATTTAGTTCATTAATAGTTGAAACCCAATACAGTACACAGTAAGTTTTGTTTAGCACAGCGTTCATTAAAGAAAGGCTGAGCACAAAAAGCTATTTAAAAGCCTGTAAAAAGAGCAGCTCTTTAACTTAATACAGTCTTAAGTTCCAGTAGTTTGAGAGGTACGAGAGGCCCATCATGAATTCACAAAGAGGAGAGGCAACAGTTTGAGTGGCTGCAATCATGACCAGAGGATTCAGATCAGAGATTAAAGTGTCTCGACCATCCAATCACATTCAGACTGATGGAGATGGCCTGTATAATGCCCTGATTGTGTCTGTGGTAATGACTAACACTCGGCTCATTCTTATATATGTTCACACTGAAATCATTACGGTTTGGCTTAAGTAATTTAAAAAAAAGTTTTACAGCTCATGTACATTCGCATGAGGTAAAGGCTCCAGTCCTATCCAGCTTCTTCAGCATAGTTAATGCCCTCTTCCCATTCAACAAATATATCTATGCAGAATCTATGAAGTCATATCTGGATCAAGAACAGATAGAATAGAGCTTTAATTAAAATCGCACTCTTCCCAAGATTTCATATCTGGTTGATTGGGAGTTTGTTTCCCAAGAGACTAAAGCACTAATAGATGCTAATTTTGGACCCACAGAAGACACACTCAGTGGCTGAACTGCATGATTACATCAGGGTTACACGACTTACTTTACTTCTCAGATGTCTATATAGAGTTTAACACTGAATATCAAGGAGTAGTTTACCCATTCACATTAGTGTTGTCACCAGATCTTCAAACACCATGTTTAGATCATTGACATATCTTCATTTTCTTTGATAGGAATGCGACAAGGCAACGATGTTGGGACGACCTATCGATCAACCATCTACGCTTACACACAGGAACAGCTCGACCAGGCATTGCGCTCCAAGGATGAATATCAGAAGGTATCCCTCAGCCGCCTTTTCATGTCTCTCCCCTCCATATACAAACAACCCTCAGGTGATCAGTTTGTGGATCACTGGTTCAAAACTAGCTTGGCTTCAGGATCCAGATAGTACATTGGACATCAAGTGCCAAAAGCAAAAATGTCCTTGAAAATATTATTGGTTGTCTTGAAAATATTATTGACATTAGGTTTTTGGATCTTAGCACTCTTCAATTGTATTTAATAATACTACTAATAATACTAATGATAATTTATATATATTTTATAAAAAACTGAATAAATTATACAAAAGTACAAAATGTACAAAATTACAAAATGTACTTCAAGGGTCAAAAAAAAAATGTTTTAAAGACATTTTGGGAAAAATGCTTTTTTTATTTAGGAAAAATAAACATTTGTATATAAGGGCAAAAAATGAGGGAAAATAAATTAAACTATTTAACTAATAACTTATTGAAAATATGTATTTTTGTAAATGTATTTAAAAACCCTATATTTTTGACCTTTTTATATATTTTGATCTATTTTAAAAAAAATATTTCTGAAAATATTTTTATTATGCCATATAGGATGCCACATGAATATGTTGTATTGGAAGATTTTATATGAATACATTTTAGTCTGTTCCTCAAATTTATGCAATTTTATGGCATCAGAACTTTTTTGATACTTTTTTATTTAGTCATTGGATATCAAGCACCAAAAGCAAAAATGTCCTTGAAAATATTATTGGTAGTCTTGCAAGTATTATTGACATTATAGTTTTTTGGATCTCAGCACTCTTTATTTGTATATATTAATAATAATAATAATTTATATATAATTTTTATAGACAAAAATATAATATGTGAAAAATAAATAATAAAGTAATACAATTTAAAAATAAAATATAAAAATAAATAATTCTAATATTAAAATAATTATTATTTAAAAAAGTTAAATTAAATTAAAACAGTTTATTGAGTAGTGGAATATATATGTGATATGTGATCACTTATTAATGTGTTAACTTATTGATTTGTGTATGTATACACACACACACACACAATTATTTTAATAATATTTTATGATATTATTTTATTTTAATGTATTATAAGTAGTATCATTACTAGAGTTATTTTTGTTGAGTATTGGAATATTAATGTGATAGTATTAATTTCTTCACTTCTGCAAAACGCTTTAAGGCAACAGGCTTAGCATGGTATTTTCCCTCCAGTCCACAACCTTATCAGAGCAGACCTGCAATCCACCAGTTGACAACCACTGCTTTATAAAACAAAGGCTGTTTGTATCGGTACCCTCATATAATGGTATGCTCACACCTCTGGTCCCCAAGCGGACAGTAAGAAGGGACAGGTGTTGAGGATTACAGCCCTCAACGATTCTTGCTCCGTTTGATAACCTGCGAATCCATGCCAGATGAAACAGGTTTTCTGCAAAGCAGAGAAATATAATCTTACACATGAAATAGTAATTCTGTTTGTCTCGTAGACGGCTTGGAGAAGGGAGCCTTCAAATCCGTGCACGAGGAGGTTCAAAGCCTTTCGGCGCTGAGTGCGAATGCTGCCATCTGCATTATGCATATATTTTTCTCTAATTGCAGAACGGCTCTGTTGTCGAGCCGAAAACTGAGGTTTCTTGGTCTCGGTGGTGCAATGCATTACAAACCTGCATGCGGTTCACGCTAACAACCCCACCCTTTCCGTCGAAGCGAAGCCTGTTAGAACAATAGAAGCAGAGGAACTGACTGTGGTTCTCACAGGCACTAATCTTCCCTACCGTACCCCTGTAGTCTCATTTTCTTCTTCAAAACCCTTCCCCCCCCTGTGTATGATCATACTTGTGTTTTTTTGGGCTGTTTCTCTTCTCATTCCCTCAGATCAGTCCACAGGCTGAGATGAAATTAGCAGCCGTGCGTTCTGTACCTCACCGAAGCGCTCTGTTGTATTCACGCTCGGACACATTACGGACGGTGTCGCGTTTGACACATTTGACTATTGACGAGATGACCTTGACTGTCTCATCGTCCCAGTGTCCTTTCTTGCTTTCTTTGCACTTCACATCAGATCTCGGCTGCTTTTGTGCTGATACCGAGGGTTTGTGCAGCCTCTCTTTCTACATCAAAAGAGCCCAAATGAACGGCGCAGTCACTCTTCGCTTTTGCCTCAGCCCTCCATTTTGAACACAATATCCAATATCTTTTCCTGTGATATGGTGCATTTGGTATCTCAGCAACTGATTCTTGAAGAAGGGATGGATCTCACTGGACAGCGATGCTCGCAGACGCACTCACACATGCTCACAAATGAAGTCCTCGCTGTTCACAATCAAAATGCTTATTTTAGAGGCATATTAAGAAGTTTTCTAGCAGAATAGAGACTGATTTGGAGATCGGCAACCAGGGCTCGACAATGAGGAATCTTTTTTTCTGCATGCAGGCCATTATTTCACTTGCCACACAGCCACAAATATGATATAAATCTGGTTTAGTTAACAATTTAACTATGTAAATTTATATAAATAAAAAAAATGAAGGAAAGGGATGAGTAGAGGGATAAAGCTGATTTATAAAAATAATATAAATACAATCTTTCCATCATTTGCTGGGATAGCAAATCACAGGAAATGATTTTTGGATATTGCATTCAGCATGTCTTCAAAATTGAGCGCTCAGGCATGAGTGAAGAGTGATAAACATATCATTCATTTGGACTCTTTTCAAGTATATATATATAAAATATAATTATTTATATAAAATTGGCTCCAGACTCGACATTAGACCATCATTACTATTGAGTCCTGTCCACTGAAGTGTCTAAATGATGGAACACACAGTGCTGGGACCCAGGGGATGAGAAAAAGGGGCGCAGGCCTCAGAGCGGGAAAAGCATATGGGTGCGATTTGTTTTTTTTTCACGCAGTGCTGGCTCCAGCTGATGATGACTCCCAGTGGTCTGCACCATTGGCCTCTGACTTTCTGATCAGCTTTCTACTTCCAAAATCAGACACTTTTTAAAATCATATTTAGAATTATACAGAGTTTTGGTCTTAGATGCTGATTGGTTACCGCATTTTATCCCATAGAGATCACCTATTAACTTTAGTCTACATGTAAGGGAATATATATACTAGCAGATGGATTCTGCTGTATGAATTTGCACAATAAAATTATATTTTTATCCTGTTTTTTTAAAAGTCTTTTGTTTCTTATTGCTTTGGCAGAGCAGCCTTTTTGCTTAGAGAATCTTCCAGTGTTAATTGTTTTGTTTTCTTGCCCTGAAATTTCATGGACAAGGGTTCTGTTAATGACTGGAATTGAGAGCCACTCTATGGCCCTCTAAAATAGTTCTGTTTCATAAAAATAGGGTATGAAGAGATGTTTTTTCCCCTCTCGGAAAATGGATAATTTTCAGTTTGGCTTGTTGCACGGTTGAATTCATGTACATAGAAAAGTGAGATTTTGCAGCAGTTTGGTAATTTAAGACGTCCAAAATTACTATAAGCTAAAATGACTGTAAACTACTAGTGTTGCTTTTTAATGGTAGATCACTTATTAACCCTCATGCTCTGTTTGTCATGTTCAAGTTTTTCCTATATATGTAAATGTGTGTGTATATATATATATATATATTTTAATTTATTCATTGTATTTTCTTGCTTTGGTCAAACAGAAAGCAACATTGACTATTTTGGATACCAGTGACATTTCTGTATCCAGTATAGTCAATGTATAACATTATTTGGTGTAAGTTACATAACTTGGCTTGATAAGGTCAGAGGAACTTGTTAAAAGAATTTGAGTTGGAAAAAAAAAATCACTATTTAGGCCTTTTTTTAGACATATGGGGTCTCTGGGAGTCCGAACCTCTAGCCTGCAAAGGCAATTTCTATAGGACAAGCATTAAATATGTCCTGCAGCACTCTCTTCTAGCTGCACAGATGAATAAGACAAGAGTTTCTAAAGGCTGCATGCTGTCAAAGACGCTTTTAGCTGCACAAGGCTCTGTATTTCTCATTGTGTTTCTGTTCCGAAGCACTTGCAGACTCGCACGCTCCCTCTACTGGCCACTTTTTAACAGCGTTTCCCCTTTCTCTTTCTCTCTCTCACTTATTCGCTCCTTCCTCCATTGTCTGCTGTCTCTCTCTCTCTCCACCCACTCCACCCCCTGCCGAGCCATCTGCGCTTCGGCAGGCCCTGTCTCCATGGCAACAAGGGAGGCCGCGCTGCCTCCTATTGGCCCACTGCCCAAACGGAGAGGCTGCCTGGGGTCGAAGGTCGTCTGTAGAGTGCCGCCTCACCGGTGTTCTAATCAGCTGTTGACCCCTAGCCACAATGAAATGAGTGTCAAGAAGGCAAGGGGTTAATAAAGCCTGGTCTGACTGGCAGCTGGGTCCATTATGAGTGAGGGACAGGAGAGGGACTGGTGAGAGGGGGTTGGAGGATGCTGGAGGTGAGGGACTCCGATCTTGGGTTGGGGCCCGTCTGTGTTGCGTAAGGGAAGGTTTGATGTCACCATAAATCATGTCTGCAAGGGTGGAATGAAAGCTGTGGGTGGCTGTTTTAGGACTATAGTGCCTGGTGTTAGTGTGAGGGATGCTGGGAATTTGGAGGGCTACTGTATCTGTTGTGGGGCAACAGTGCTGGATATGAATGCACTCGATGTACAATTAAATTACTTTAACAACAAAGCATAGCTAACGCCAGCTTTTTTAAAAGTTTAGGGTCGGTAAGATTTTTAAAATGTTTTTGAATGAGTCTCTTATGCTTACCATGTCTGCATTTATTTGATCAAAAATACTTTAAAAGCAGTAAAATTGTGAAATATTTGTACAATTCAAAATAACTGTTTTCTATTTTAATATATTTTAAATTCTAATTTATTCCTGTGATGCAAAGCTGTATTTTCAGCAGTCATTAGTCAAACATTTCTTATTATTATCAATGTAGAAAACAGTTGTGCTGCTTAATATGTTTGTGTAAACTAATAGATTTTTTATATGCACACTTTTATCTTACATTTTATTTGTGAAAAAATATATAATAATAAGAATTTGATTTCTAAGAAGCATGTTGTAGTTGCACAAGGCTTGTAATGTCAAATTAAACTGAACGTGTTTACCCAGTTACCTTTCTGAAGGCATAATTATATATCAGAATATCTTAAAATGTGTTAATTTCGCTTGACATGGCAAAATGCAAATGACTAGCACTGTCTGAGAGAATTTAGCAAAAATCTTGTAAAAATGTAAAAACATCCGTACTAACTGGAAATGGCAGTTTTCTGGAAGTCTGTTGAGTTGAATTCACAGGTTTACATATGCATTTCACATGTTCCAAAAGATGAGTGCTTATGAGTGCTTCATAAGATTTTAAAATATACAGTACTAAGAGAAAATTTCATGTGGAAATGTATGGTTCCTTGGGGCAGATTTGTTCCCCATGAGAAGAGTGACTCTTGTGTGATATTCAAAGTCTTTAGCTCAAACGGAGTGGAATATTGTGAATTTAACCATCTAGTTGCTAGGCAACCATCCATTCAATCCATCCCATAAATACACAAAATGCAATTAGCCACAGACCCTTCACGCATGCAAAGTTCATTGAGTTCCACCATAGGGATAAAAAGTTCAAAGCAAAGAATATTAATAATAGACCAGTGCCAAAACGAGAGCAAGAGTTTTTTTTTTTTTCTACTCTTAGCAGATCTACAAATCTGGCTTCACTGGAACCTTATATTAAAGTCACATTTCTCAGCACATAGACATTAGTGTTATTTTAATATTACATACTAATAGTTTTTTAATTAATATTTTAAATTAGCTTTTATTTTTACATTTTCAGTTTTCGTTATATTTTTGGTATTTTTTATGTTTATTTCGGTTTTATTATTATTTTTTATTTCCAAAGTTTACTAATTTTGCAGTTGGTTTCTCATCTGATATTTTATTTCATTTCAGCTTCAATTAACAAAAATGTTTTAATAGTTTTAGTTAACGATAATAACCCTGATAGACGCTGCAGTGAGCCACCAAATTCTGCCCTCATTTTAGCCCAATATCTGCACACATTTACACCACTAAACTGCCCTAGTTCAGATCACCTTCTGGTTGATTCTCAAAGCAAAACATGTCAGTGTCATAGGCTAGCAGCGCTTTGCTTCAAGAGCACACCATATTAGTGCAGAGAGTGACGATCACTCAGGGTTTAAATGAAGGAGATTTGCTCTTATTGACCTCTGTGAGATTGTTCAATATTCAGTATCCTGGTCATACCCTTTCTGTTTCGTTAATTGGGGGAGACAGTAGCATCATTCTGCGTAGCATCATATTGCTACATAAAATGCTGGTAAAAGTAACCACAAGGGGGCAGTGTGTCCTATCCACAGGGGGCAATGCTCCATCCGTCCACCCCCCTACCTTTGTGCTCATTTACTCTCTCTCACTTTCTCTCCTTCTCTCTGTCCTCACGTCTCAAGAACTTGGTGTGGCATGTTCCCATCTATTAGCATCTCAATTAAGGGCTAACAAAAGACAGGTTTTTCCCCTCCGAGACCTCCACATGTGTGGTTTACCTAGTCTCTGTGCGCCCTGAGCAAAATCCAGGAGATTGACTGCACTCCACCAATTACACCTCCCCATCAATGTCTGCAAGAAATCACAATGGCCTTAATTAGCGACTGCAGCCTCACTCTATTACACGCTAGCGCAGTAAAAGCCCAGTCGCACCTTCGCCACCAGTCTCCCATGGATAATGTGGGCTGTAATTATGAGGGAGGAGGTGTATCGGAAGTGGGTGTTTGTGGCTTTTTTTACTTTCATTCTGTGGCCTTCCAATGACGGCTAATTGATTTTTAAAGGAACAGTTCACCCAAAAATAAAAATGCTGTCATTATTTACTCACCCTCGTGTCATTCCTTATGTGGCTTTATTTCTTCCTGGCCACTGGCATGTGTGGCTTTATTTCTTCCAATGAACAAAAAGGCGATTTTTATCAATATAATGTTAGCAAATGAAGATAAATGCTGAAAAACTCCCCACCAGAAGAAATCATAAAAGTGATTCATATATGTCTTCTAAAGTCATATGATAGTTTTGTGTGAGAAGTAAAATTCATTACTCACTTTCAGAAATTGGAAAAAAGTGTGATTCATAAATGAATCATTGAATCATTCTGTTGAGTCAGATTTTTAATCAATCAGTGAAACCAGTCTGAATGATTCATTCACAAATCAGATAAATGTAAAATTATAAATTTATTAGTGCTGACAAAAGATTCATCGTGATTAATTGTATCCAAAATAAGTTTTTGTTTACATAATATATGTGTGTACTGTGTATATTTATTATGCATATATAAATATACATGTGTATAGTATATATTTTGAAAATATTTACATGTATATATTTATATTAATTAGTGCTGTCAAATGATTAATCGCGATTAATCGTATTCAAAATAAAAGTTTTTGTTTACGTAATATGTGTGTATTTATTATGTATTTAATACATAAACACATTCAGTATATATTTTGAAAATATTTACATGTATTTACATGTTTATATTTATATTCAGATCATTTATATTATATATAAATATATTTAATATATAAACATAACATTTTTCTTAAATATACATGCATGTGTGTAATAAATATACACAGTATATTATGTAAACAAAAACCTTTATTTTGAATGCAATTAATCATTTGACAGCACTAAAATTTCTAAATGATATGTTACATGTCTTGTTGTGAGAATTTTTATATTTGGGTCAAATAATCCTTTAAAGTCTGCATGAAATCAAAATTGACTTTATTTACATTGCTAGTCTTAATGTGAACAATTAATCCGTGCAAGTTAATCCTCGGAAAAAAATTGTTTGTCCTGGTAATCTTTAATCAAAATCTGAACATTTGCTTCCGTTCTGGAATGACATTCCTTCTCTGATGACGTCAATTTGACGGCTTGGGCAGAGTATCCTTAACCACTCCCCTCCAACCGTTAGGTTGCTATGAGTGAGAGACAGAGAGGAGGAGCGCAAAAATAAAATCACGCTCTCTATTCAATATTCCATTTCAGCTGGAAATACGTCACTACACTGAAATAAAGTCGGCAGCAACTTCCGGTTCACGCGGACTTTAAAAAAAATAGTAAAACTGTTTTCAAAAATGTTAATGAACCATTGTTGTTTAGAGTAGTAGCATTTTTTTTATTGTTTGTAGGCATACACATACAACTGCGCTATAAAATTTGACAATTCACTAGTTTGCCGCAGTGTTATTTTAGTGTTATTTACAATTTAATTTTCATTTAGGTTATTTTTTAGTAATCTTAAGTGTTTTTTGACATTTTTAGCCCCTTTTTATAATATTACTGTTTAAGTTTAATTTATTTATATATAAATTATTCAGTTTTAGTTTTTATTTATTTTTTTAGGTGATTTCCAGTAATTTTAGTTCTTCAACCTTTCAGTTAGTTCCCAATCCCAAGGCAACAGTTCTGATTTTCAAGATTTTAATTGAATATTTATATTTGATTTCATTTCAGCTTTATTTCAATTAACAAAACAGTGTTTAATAGTTTTAGTTTTAGTTAATGATAATAACCCTGGTTGGCCAGTGCCAGTATATTTTGCCATCAAGAGCCCATGCCAATGTTTTTGACAGCTACAAGAACAGACAGACAGAGAAAGCGAAAGAAACACATCGAGCGAGAGAAATGACGGGCCAGATCAGACTGCAGTAGACTGATAAGAGTAAATGGAATGTGGAAGGAGGCCGAGTGTTTTCTAGGTCTCTCCATCCGTGTGAGGTGTCGAACATACCTGAGTCTCATTACAGAGTGTGTGTCTGTGTGTGTGACTGCGGGCCATGCGTGGGCTAATTAGCTTTTCCCTCGGCCGCTCTGCGACCGCTCCCGTTATTTCCTGACCAGCTTGCCAGGCCGGCACCCCCTCTTCCCCTCCCCCATGTGTGGCTGTTCTAAATGGAGACTCAATGCATGCTGCTCCCCGACATCCTAATGTACCCGACCAGTTGGTTTAACAAACACAGCGCTGCCAACCATCTGCCGGCCAAATCTGTCTTGAAATTGCTTTAGTAACAAACTGAACTTTCTTTGCTCAGTGCTGCTCTTGCTTCCTGTGTCCTGCCTTCCTCAGTGGCCCTCTCTCCTGCTCCTCGCTGCTGACCATTCTTGTCATCTCATTTTGGTTCATTTTGTCTTTTTTTTTTCCCTCCTCTTGCATGTTCTTGTCTCTAACAATTGTCATTTATTGGCTTCTCAGTGTGCATCATCGAATCATCAAATTATTTTTATAGTTGTGATATCGCCTCATCTTTTCTCTTCTCTGCTTTTAGTCATTGTAATCTGTTGTCTCGTCTCTTCTCTTCTCTTGCCAAATTCATCTTTTCTAGTCTTATAGTCTTTTCCTTTCTTGTTTGCTCTTGTCTTGTCCATTCTCTAACAATTGTCATCAGTTATCTTCTTGTTTGATCTCATCTGTTTTATTGTTTTGGTCTCTTCTTTTCTCGTCATCCCTTCCAGTGTTTTACATTTCTACATTAATTTAGGAATTTTTTGTCATCAACATTTTTGCCAAACTGTAGTAAAATTGACTAAAATCCATAAATATATATACATACAAATTTGAAGAATACATTTCCAGGATATTTTTGTCAAAGGATTTTTTATGTCCAAACAAAATCTGAAAATGTGTTTAAATTAATAGTAAAATTAATTATGTTTAAATATTTGGTTTAATTTGACACTTTTTCATAAACTGAAATTTTCAAGTTATTTTTGATGATTAAAAATAGATGCTATTTTAGTCAAATTTTTAGTAAAAATAGCTAAAATGAATGTGACAAATATTGATAAAAAAATGATAAAATACCATTGTTATCTGTTCTTTTGTTATTATCTCATCATCTGTTTATGTCAGTCTTTCTGAACAAAAATTAAGAATTAACACTTTTTTTTGTAACATTTAAAAATAAATATAAGAAACAGAAACAATATAAAGAATATGGTTAAAATGAATAATACTATAAAATATTTACATATGCACTTTCTCATCAATTAAAATGTTACATAATTAAACTTAGATTCCAATGTAGTCAAATTGTAGTTAAACTGAATATGACATGAAAAAATATAGACTGAATCGAATGGATATTTTTCGGCAAAATACAAAAACTGTGACTAAAACCTAAAACTGTAAAAACTGTAAGAACTTCTCTTCTCCTGCTGCATTTTACACCTCATAGTTTGACACACTGCATCTCATAAAGAGATTCTAACACGACACGTCCAGAGAAACTGTATGATTATTTACGCCAGTTTCATCTGAAGCATAATTAAACCCCCACAAACCCAAAGCTTCAGAGAACAGTCCAGCATGACAGAACTACTGTTTCCAGATCAGATGGCTGGCTGTCTTTATGGGTTTGCCTTCCCTGTTTACCATCTGACCACTGATCCTCCCGTCCCATTTCCTCCCCTCGTTGTACTTCTAGCGGCTGCAGACAATCCAGGTTTCATTTTCCTTCATGATGATATCCTCAAGAGACCTCAACAAATGCTATAGAACAGATTTTTGGCACAGGCGAGCACATAGCCCTAAACATCATTATGGACAGAAGCACAGAGCTGCCAGGAAAAGAGCGGTGCCACCTTCCTCACCAGCTATGCCAGTCTCAGTGCCAGCGGATGCATTCTCAAAGACACAGACCCTGATCTCAAGGGCAAACTCAGCACAATCACACAAAAACACATGCGTGAACTCTCAAGCGAACCACTTTTAACCCTACAATGCATAAATACCTCCACCCTTAGAATCCATGCATATTCTCAATAACACTGCTTATTTTGTCATAGAAAAATAATTAGGCATGGTATATTAGACACATTTTGCCTCAAACCTGAATGACTTTATTTCTTCTGTGGAACACACACACACAAAAGATGTTTTGATGGATGTCTCTGGGTTTTTCATCCATATAGTGTTGTTTTTGTCCTCATTTTTTGTTTGCTTTGTGCACAAAAAGTATTCTTGTAGCTTTATAAAATTACAGTTGAACCACTGATGTCTGATGGACTATTTTAACAGTGTCCTTACTACCTTTCTGGGCCTTGGAACGTGTCAGTTGCATTGCTCTCTATGTAGGGTCAGAAAGCTCTTGGATTTACAATTTTGTGAAAAAAATGGGTTGTTCTGAAGAGCTCAGTGAATTCAAGCATGGCACTATGAAGAAAAAGAGTTGCACGATGTTTCTTTGGAGATTTTATGCCTTTATTATCCACTGTAAAAGATAAAAACATTAGGGTTTGGAGGATGGGTAAATAATGACAAAAAGATTTGTGAACTCTTCCTTTAAAGGGATAATTTGGAGTGTTTTGTCTTTGCCTCTAATATTCCTCTTGCTAATTCGATACTAGCTTTATAACACCTAGCTTTTTCCTCCCCTCCAATTTTACAGTTACCCTTCTTCCGTCTGAAATTGCTTCGCCAAAAAATAAGGCTCCTTATCTCTGACTCTCACATTTTTTCCTTTTTTTACTTAACCAGGACATGCAGGTATTTGCATACCAAATGACTGCTCTGTCTGACACGCAAATTAATTAGTCTGAATTTTATGCATTTAGCAGCGTGCAAACAAAACACAGGAACATGTCACCAAACAGCTCAGCACCACACCACCTACTCCACCGCATGTTTCAGAGATGACTCCGTAATCATTTCACTCCTGACATTTGAGATTACGCGAGGCCTCGTGTCTTTTGTTTGAAGTCCTATTTTTAATAGCACCTTCCTAATTTTTTGGTTAATCACAGTGTAGATTGTATTCTTTTCTAAGCCCTACTTGAATTCTGAGATTTCTATAAAAGATAAAACATCATTTGAGTTCATGCAGAACCAAAATAACGGCCATTTGCATTTTATCCCCAGTCAAACGAACTGACGTGTCGCATGTGGTCAGCGTTGACATCATCCATCACGGTGTCCCTCAGAGTGAAGCTAAAGGTCTTTGTCTTCATTCTTTGAACTAAACAGCCTTTGCATGAGGTCATTTGAATCAGGCCCTGTGCGTTTGTCTGCGAATCGTGTTTGTCTAGCCTCTTTGTTCTGGAGGACTCTGGGTCCCTGTAGGCTGACGACCCCCTTTCTGAAGCTGCATGACTTGAGCATCACTCATGGGTGGGGTGAACCGCATGCTCCCTGGAGGCAGAGTGACCCCTGACCACGGGAGGCATGTGGCATAATGAAGATCTGATTGAATAAGTGCACAAATGAATAAAAGATAAAACTGACATGAAGAGAGAAACTCTCATCCAGCCAGTGTGGCTTTCTCTCTTTGTGTCTGCTGATTGAAGTAGATCTGTCTTACAGACGGGCCCCACTAAAAAACAGAACCGAATGCTGTCCACACTAGCCACGACAGATGACGCATCGCAATGGTTTTCAGTCGGTCTACACTGGAAGCATCGAAGCTGCATGTGATCTGCAAATATTCACTAAAAAAGACCAATCAGATATTATGGTTTCAGCTCAATGGTTTAACCTTATTAATCCATTAGTATATAAAAAAATCATTCACTTAATTATTATTATTATGATTGATGAGTGTTGGAAAAATTGCATGTACATATCGTAAGCAAAAAAGATGACAGATTACAGAAAAAAAACATCCGTCCATCCACATGCGTGTATATATTTTTAAAAAATGTGTTGTTTATAAATTAAATATATTTATATATGATATAAGTTTTATGAATATAAATATATACATGTAAATATAATATACATATATATATATATATATATATACACGTAAAAAATAATATTTATTTTTCCAGACGGATAGGGCAAATAGAGGTGACTGTCAAATGAAAGTGCCACAATGGATGCTTCCAGTCTAGACAGCTTCATTAAATATAATAGGAGGGATTTAGTTCTGTGTTTTATTAATACACAAAGACAGGAATTAAACTAAATGGACTTGGTTAAATAACTTTGTTCACCACACTATATGATTCCCACTGATTTCATGTCAAAGCATTCAACATTTTCTACCTGTGACTTGTTCCATGTTTGATTCATATAAAAACGACTCTTCCTCAGAGAATGAAACCATTTGCTGGTTTTGAATGGCCGTCTCGACATCAAGGCCACTCAAGGAGCTCAAGGACAAAAGGATGAGGTGAACAATAACGACAGACCAGAGACCCTGAGCCAGACTGAGGAGCTCAATTGTAGGCTAGAGTCAGGCTGAAACAAAAGGATAAAGAGAATAAACCTGGCAACATCTCTTTGCTGTTTATTCATTCGCCCTCCCAGCAGTTTCAAATCAAAGAACCGGACATTATTTACATTCCTTGTGCTCAGCAGCTATAAAAAACGAATCCTCTTCAAGGAATTAAATAATTGCTTTCCGCAAACTAATTTGAATGTTGTTCTCCATCAAAGCCACGTAAAGCTCAGTAAATTCTCCACAGAGCAAGGAAAGAGGTAAACAATAGCACAAATAAACTTGAGATCTTACAGTAGCTGCATTCCAATTCACTTCCCATCCATATACAGTGTATATGAGATTACGTTAGGTTAAAGTAAATTAATGTAAGATTTTTTTTAATGCAAAAACACAGTAAAAGTAACATTGTGAAATATTACAATTTAATATATAATAGAGCTAAATTTTCAGCATTACTTCAGTGTCACATGATCCATCAGAAATCATACTAATATACTAGTTTGGTGCTTAAGAAAAATTTCTGAGCTCTAACTGTATTCTGATACATTTTTTCAGGATTATTTGATGAGTGTTCAAAAGAACTGAAATTTTTGGAATAATGTAAGTCTTTACTGTCATTTTAATGATGCATCCTTACTGAATTCAAGTATTAATTTCTTTCTAAAAAGATGGCGCCAGTTAGATGTTCTTGCAGTTGTATGAAAATAGAATGTGTAGTGATACAAGAGGCACGATAGACCAATCAAAATCAAGTATTCCAGACCGAGTGTTATAGTACTTCCTGTTTCCTAAATAAACCTGATAAATGAAACTCATCTTAACATTCTCCATAATTACAGGCTCTTGGCTCACAGCTCTGGTCTGTTTTCAGGAAGGTTCTTGCTTCAGCTGTTCATATCTGTGTCCCAAAAGGTAGAAATGGAAATTGACAACTTGATATGCCATTATCAGTAAATTGGTCATATCCCCCTTCTCTCTGATAGCACAAAACCGTGCCACGCTGCCCAACAGCACGTCTCCTTGGTGACTGTTCCTGCTAATAGCTGCACATGTGTTGGAGTGAGCTGGTGATGGTATGTTGATGGGTGGAGCCAGACCCTATGCTGGGATTTGCTGCATTTGGCCAATGCCAGCTTGGCCAGCTGCCGGTTGGCACTTGCCCGTTGAGAGCGGCGGTTGATGGTACAGACCTGGAGTCCTCGTGCTGTGTTATTTAGCCAGTGTGAAGGCATTGCTAGGCCTTGTCAGATGGGTTTACGGACTCAAACAGAAAGAGATAAGACAGCAAACAGGAGAGAACTATTTCACCAGCAGAAACTACACTCATAGGTTTACTAGGGCAAAACACTTTCATAAGGTACTAATATGTATACTTTAGGTGCTATTATGCACATTTAAAGGGATAGTTCACCCAAAAATGAAAATTCTGTTATTAATTACTCACCTTCATGTTGTTCCAAACCTGTAAGACCTTCGTTCATATCCGGAGCGCAAATTAAGATATTTTTGATGCATCCCGATAGCTCTCTGACCCTCCCATAGACAGCAAGGATCCTTACACGATCAAGGCTCAGAAACAGCAAGGAGATCGTTAAAATAATCCATGTGACATCAGTGGTTCACCTGTAATTTTACGAAGCTACGAGAATACTTTTTGTGTGTAAAGAAAACAAAAATAACAATTTTATTGAACAATTCCCCCCCGAGTCACCCTATACAAGTCTCCTCCGAGTCACCGGTTTGGAATGACATGAGGTTGAGTAATTATTAACAGGATTTTCATTTTTGGGTGAACTATCCCTTTAATGTACTAAAACGCACCTTTTAGGGTTAAATAAGGTACAAAGGTGTATCTTTTGAAAGATCTTCACACCACTGCCAGCTTTTGTACCTTTTTTCTGAGAGTGTAGATACATGCAATATTGATTTTTGTGTTTTTATGTATGCTATATGTAATAATATACTATATAATATTTTTCTTAAACTTTATAATAAAATTTTATACATTAACATGTATCATGAAAAATAAACAATTTATAACAATTTTTTTCAGCATTTATTAATCTTGATTGATGTTCATTTATAAAAATACTATTGTTTATTTTTAGTTCATAATGTAATAATGCACGTTTTTTAAAGAAACACATTTGTAGGAATTAACATTTATAAGAATAATAAATGCTCTTGTTATTTCATGTTAGTACTAAATTATACTAAACAATTAATTTTTTTAATAAAAATGACAAAATACTGAGTCAGAACTCAGTATCAGCTTTAAATGATTCACTGATTCAGTGGATCTGATTCAAAACAATAACTTGCACAAAGAATTTGAGACCTGTTTTATGAATCTTTTTGACTGACTTGTTAAAAATAACTGGTTGATAAGAGTCTTTTGTTTGAGAATTTGACATTGTGGCATGCTGCGTTCATTGTTATGTGCAGGAAACATGTACAGTATTAGAATATATGTCTCAGATGCAAAAAAATTTTTTTTTCCTTGAATAGATTTTAAATTATTCTCACAAGGTTTTATTTTTTGTCTCATATAGTCACGATTTGGTCTGCAACCTGTGCATCTATAAAGGAAACATCTCTTGTATTATTTTCAGAAGTGTCCACATGTCAGAAAAGACCACTATAATTGGTCTGGCTTAACTATGTTAACCTTAAGTTTAACCAGAAAGATCCACCAGCATCACCAAATCATTTTTTCTAACTATAATAAATCAGTCTGGGCCAGCATGGAAATGCATGCTGGTCTTGTCAGCAGGTCTCAATTTTAAAAATTTTAAGCGTTTTCTTCAAATTCCATGACATTGTGGCAACCTCAATTTTCTGCACAGGATGAAATTTTTCATCTGGTGAAAGCAGGCACATTTTGCCCACATGCCTTCCAGTTGAACCTGTATTAATTTGTCTTCACTGGCGTAGCTCCCTGGGGCCCCTCAGGGCACCTGATGGATGGATGGATGTACAGGGTTTGCTAGGACTTTATAAAAAGACAGCAAGACAGAGAGAGAGATGATATGTCTGTACCTAGCTCCTGTCTCCTGCAGCTGCTCCTAACAGGTGCGTAACTGCTTCTTGCCAGATGGTCAGCAAAATGTGGTAGTTGGCAGGTTCCTTCGCAGAATCAACCCTCCCTCTCACACAGGCACTGATCAGATGCAGAGATGGAGAGAAAGGGTTAGAGAATGGGAAAGGTTGGTGACAGAAAAAGTTGCTAAGCGCTACTGCAAGCAATATTTTTTTTTCCAAAACCTTTTAGTTGTTTTAAAACTAGGTGCAGAAATGGTGCTTTTTCAGTGTGTAATTCTGCACTAAAGTGTGTCAGGTGTCACAGTGTCAAGAATTGAGAAAGTTGTCATGCACATTTTTTTTCCCCAAAGATGGGAAAGGTAGAGGACTCTAGAACATTAAGTCAACTGAGGCAATGTGGTACAGTCACTTACCAAGGGATGTTTTTGGCCACAATACAATGTGGAGCTTTAAAAAATGATGGCAATAAAATGTTTTTGTTATTAGTCTGTGGTAAAAATAAAATGTCTTTTAAATCAAACTTGTCAAATCAAATTGTGTTAACATATATACTACATTAATATTATCAACTATATTACAATTATGAAATTAAATGAATATAATATTATAGAATTTAATTAGGGGCCAAGCACCGAAGGTGCTATGGCACCTATTGTTTTTGTTGGCGTTATTCTTCTTCTTCTTCCGCTCTTAAGTCTATGGCAGCCCATAGAACCGCTTGCGGGAAAGTTGTAAAATTTGGCACACTGATAGAGGATAATGTCAATAGTAACCACAGCAAATTTGGAGTCTCTAGCTCAAACTCTCTAGCGCCACCACTTGTCCAAAATTTCACTCATGTTTATGTTAATAACTTTTGAGCCGTACGCCACAAAATTTCTTTTTTCCTCTGCATCCTTAGCTTAAGCCGAGTCGAATAAAGTCCAAAATTCAAAAATCGCAAGGTTTAGTTTTTTCGCTATTTTTAATTGTTCGCAAAACCTACTTTTTCGAACTCGTCCTAGACGGTTCGTCCGATTCTCACCAAAATTGGCTCAGATCATCTTCAGACAATGCTGGCAAAAAGTTATGGAATTCAAGTTGATTCGCTTATCCGTTCTCGAATAATGAGCGAACAAATTCTACGAGAAGCACGCAAAAATGGATGCGAGGCTATATCTCCGCAACGGTTTGGCGTATTGAGACCAAACTTGGTGTGTGTTATAACAAGCATGACCTGAGGCTACCTGCAGTGTTTCGGCACTGTGCCACCTAGTTGTCAGGAGATATGAAAAATGCATATTTTTGCTTATAACTTATGAATGGTTTGGCCAAAAATCCCAAAACTGATTCGGTGCATCATGCTGAGTCGACTGATATCCAATTTTCCCATGTTAGCCATTTTGAGCGTCGGCCATTTTGAATTTTGTAGTAAAATGCTATATTTTACGAATGCATAGACGTATCACTACAAAACTCAGTATGGGTCATCAGCACGATGCCCTGAAGGAGCCTGAGAAGTTTTGAGTCAGCGCCACCTAGTGGTAAAATCAAATATTCACATGCTTATAACTTTAGGTGTGTTCTACTTATTTTCAAGGGAGTCACCTTTTTTGACTCGTGAATCCTTGCCGAGTCCAGCGATACCAAACTTGCCAGGTTTTGCCTTATGGTTTGTACAACATTGCATTTTAACGCTTAAAAAACATTTGACAGTATCTTAGAAACTGTTACTCCAATCGACACGAAACCAACATAGGAAATTCGAAAACATAGCGGCTATATGTTAATGCCCATTGCCAAAATTTGGATAGTAAGTGGCACAAAAATGCAAACAAAGTCAACAGTCAGTCATTTTTTCTCCTCTCGTATATGAAAATGTCTGTAACTCCAAAACAAAATGAGATATTTTCACCAAATTTGACACACATATGTATGGGCACACTCTAAGGACACATAAAAAATTTGGTGGCATTGTAGCTCTTGGTGGCACTATAATTGAACAAAACATGAAATTGCCATTCACTATAATAGAGTATTATGATATAAAATGCTAAATTTTACAAATGCATTGGTGTACCATTACGAAACTTTGTATGTACCATTGACACTGTGACCTGAAAGCACTTAAAAAGTTTTGAGACAGTGCCACCTTGTGGTCAAAAGTTATAATGATATTTCAAATAAATGCTAATAGCTTTCTGTGAATTTTGCCTATTATAATGAGACTGGTATTAATAGATTCCTTGGGTCATGCTGAGAACAGTGATACCAATGTTGCCATAGTCAGCCAAACTTCCAGTCCGCCATTTTGATTTTCTTTAAAAACCTACTTTTTCGAACTCCTCCTAAACCGTTGGTCCGATTTTCACCAAATTTGACTCAGATCATCTTCAGACCATGCTGGTTATGGATTTTGTGTCTATAGACGAAATCGTTTTCGTATTTGAGTTATGATGCCAAAATGACACTTGAGGATGCATCTCTGCAATGCTTTGGCATATTGACACCAAACTTTGTGTGTACCAATGTCAACTCACACAGAACACACCACATCAATTTGATAATTGCGCCACCTATTGGTCAAACGTGATAAGCCAATAAATCATATTACTAGAGGTTTACATATGATTTTTTCAGCCATTTTGACTAAAATAATCCTAAAATGGCTTAAGTTACTCATTTCTGCAGTTGGTCTGATGCTCTATGCTATGCTTAGCTCCTCATTTTGCTGCTGGAGTGCTTTGCCCCGTAATTGCTTCTTGCAGCTATATTTATTCATAACTATAATAATTAATAATGAATATATAATTTTTTTTAATTATTATTTAAAAATAAATAATTTGAACTCTTAAACACAACACAATGTGTAAAAAATGTGTAATTGAAAATATGTGTAAAACACCTTTGGAAATTTCCTTCATATTACCACAGTACACAGGGCCCTATATTTACAGACTTTTTTAGACTGTTGGTGTTAATGTAGAATTCATGTGCAGCAACAGTTGGTTATTTAACAGCTTTTAATGTGGCTGATCCAATCAGATTTCAGCATCACAACTATCTGTTTTATTAATTTCAGTTAGGTTCAGTCCTTGGGTCAGACTGTCCACAGGTGAAGGTGGGTTTTGGAAAGAGAATCAGGTGCAGTGATCTCTTAGTTTCTCAAAAGCCACAGTCCCACTGCTGTCTCTCATCGACCCGAAAAAATCCAACTCTGACTGAGAGAGAAAGACAAACGGGGGCAGATCAATATAGTCTCCACGCACCAGCCATGTGGAAGCCGTGGATGCTGCAGGGATCATTGGGAGTGTGTACTTGGCCTCAGGCATTAGGAGTGCAGGGTACTCATCCTTCCCATAATCCTCCTAACGGACTACTTTCAACATCTGGAACGAGAAGTGAACATCTGCCCTTCCTTCTCAATTTAGAAATCCCCATTACTCCCTTTTTCTGGGTCTCTCACTAAATGAATGCTGTACTGCTTCACAAAGGATCTACCATGGACCTGGAAGAGAACACCAGGATATTAAATATCACCGAATAATATTGCCAAAACTACAAGTTATTAATTATTATACTAATGTTAAAAAATTGAATTCCTGAAAGTTTCTTTTCTTTCTTTTTGGTCTTTTCTTCACCAAGGCTGCCTTTATTTGATCAAAAATACAACAAATATTAAAATTGTGAAATGTTTTTACAACGTAAAACATTTGTTTTCTATTTTAATATATTTTAAATGGCAATTTATTCCTGTGATGGCAAAGCTGAATTTTCAGCAGCCATTACTCCAGTCTTCAGTGTCACATGATCCTTCAGAAATCATTCTAATATGATGATTTGGTGCTGAATAAATTTTTCTTATTATCATTGTTGTAAACAGTTGTGCATATATATATATATATATATATATATAAAGCTACAAAGACAAAAAATAGCTTGTTTACTTCAAAAGGTCAGAGACAATGGATAATTGTTATTAAAAAATTAACTTGTGACTTTTTTTTAGTAAAGGAAACCTTGATTTCAACATTTAACATAAGTACACTTAAAAACAAAAAAGGCATGATTTGTGTGGATTTCATTTCATTCTTCTATTTTGTTGTAATACACGAACTTCATTTAAGGCTACAACAAAATTACACTAATCTTATCAGGTTAAATGTGCTCAAGTACGCTAAATGTCACTGTATATTGATCATAAATGGCCTTCTGTCGTCAGGTGCTGACTGAAGAGGGTTTTGGAGCCATCACCACAGAAATAGCAATGACTAAGGAGTTTTACTATGCAGAAGACTATCACCAGCAGTACCTCAGCAAGAACCCCAACGGCTACTGTGGAATGGGCGGCACCGGGGTCTCTTGCCCAATAGCACTGAAGAGTAAAAATTAACATGCTTCTCCTGTCCTGTGATTGAACAAATGTATATTAACTTGCCTTAACTTAAGCAATTACCACTGCAATACCCTGGCCTACATGATATTGCAGGATCTAAATAAAAACTGTATAATACAACTGCTTTATAATGCTTTGTGCATGTGTTTTTGTGATCATTGCATTTGATAACAAAACCAACTGACAATGACATGCATACATTTTAAGTGTGGATTAAGTGTCCATATAATTTTTGGGTCCACTGTGTACTTGAGGTTTAAATAAAAGGTGGACACATTCTTGTCTATGGCAGGCAGGATTGTGGGTTCATGTTTGTGTGCTTGTTCTAGATCCATCTGTCTATTCGATTCGCATACATATCTATTCATCCCTCCATCTGTCCGCTACCTATGTGTTTCCTTCCATCCCAGCCGTGCAAACAAGCGCTCTCGTCCCTTTCTAAAAGTGTCAGCGCATATTTCATCTCCTCAATTAAAGACTTGACTGCAGTCCCACACAAACAAACACAGCCTCTTGCATTCACACAGCAGAATCTGTGTATGTTCTACATGGAACGCTGTGAAAAACGAACCCTTTGTTGACGGCACAAACAAACGTGCATGAACACCAATTAGCTTTCCTAATGCAAAATAATCTAAGTATTTTTAAAGATTAGTTGACCCAAAAATGAAAATTTGCTATTAATTTATTCACCCTCAAGGGCATCCAAGATGTGATGAATTTCTTTCTTCAGTAGAACATTAAAGATGATTTATAGCTGGATCCATGGTGAACCTTTGGTGATTCACAAAATGCAAGTCAATGGGTGCCGTCATTTTGAGAATCAAAAAAGCAAAATAGGAAATACATAATTAATACCCATGGTTTCTAACAACATATTGAGGTCTTAAGAAGCGAAATGATCAGACGGTGTAAGATGATTATTTGTGGGTGAGCTATTTCTTTCATAAATTACTCTAAGAAAAGTCTGTAAAATACACTCAAATGTTACTATGAGGGAATTTTTCGTATTGTGTTTATAAAGATGTTTTACCCTAGGGGTTTTAAATTATAAATTGCATTGAGTGCTGAAAGGATGACACATTTTTTTGTAGGCCCAAATCCAGAAATTAGTATTTTAGCACTTCAATTTCATTTTTTAAAATTGTTTATTTTATTTTTTATTTTTTGGGGTTAAATGCCTGAAATAATGTCTGTGGTTAACACAAGCTCAAGATATTTTTGCATTTTATTCTACAACAAAAAAATACATCAGTAAATCCCATTGTGATTTTTAAAGGTTTTACTTGTCATGAAAAAGGCAGGTGCTAAACAAGTGGCTAATTGGGACTACAGAGGTTGTCGGGGACATTAAATGTCATCGCATCAAACAGGTAAACTAATTTACAAAGTAGTTCTCTTTTATGTTTATAATTGTGATTTTGCAAACCATTCTAACTCAAACTTCCAAGGAAAAATGTTTTAAATACTGTAATGGTGGTGACGAAGTCATGTGACCGTTGTGTAGTTCAAATATTACCTTATAAAATTCATTAAAATTGTGTTCATTTGTGAAGATTGTGATGAAAAAAAATGTGTACATATCATAAACTTTTGTTGGTCAAAGAGCTTTTTTTTGTTTTTGTTTTTTTGCAATCATTCAAAAGCCAATGGAAAAATCCTATTTTTATTGAAGGAACCAGGGTGATGCTTCTTCCATGTTGACCTACTGTACAAAAATACGTCATCACTGCAGCATTCTATTTTGTTGTGTTTCAGGGTTAAAGAAAATGTCCATAAACTTAATAGAAAAGGTACTGGTAATTTTATATATATACATACATATATATATATATATATTCTTACAGTTCTTGCAGCCAGTTTTTGTCACCTTATATTTCCAAGTAAAATGGGGATAATTAAAAAACTCAAATATTATGATTTTTAGGCACAGAACCAGTAGTACATTCAATGAAAATATAAAAGCATAATGCAGCTTACATGTAAAAATGGAAGCAGCCAAAACTCGTTATTCAAAATAGAGTGAATGTGATTTTGTGCTTCTGTGTTCATAGCAAAAATAGATATTTGGGAAAGCAATTGGTGTTTATGGAGGGTCTCTGGTGGGGCCGTGGGCATGTGTGGTTTTGGCTAATCCTCTGAGCAGGTGGCTACCGCTCCATGCACCTATTCCTGTGCCACACTCGGAGAGGGCCTCTCTGGGCAAGGCTGGCACTGGTGCTCAGGAACCTGGCCTGGCACAGCTTCTAACAGGCTGCTTTCTGCAATGCTGTGAAACAAGGACACTCGGTGACGCACGCACTTTGGCCCTGGAACCTGGGCCTGGAACACACACACTCTGTTTACTTGGACTAGCCAAGTAAGTGGCTCAGGTCACAAAAGTTTTTTTTCTCACTTTAAGTTTAAGAAGGTCACATGACCAAAAGGTATTAAAACGTCATCATCTTTTGTTAGACTATTTGCTTCTATTATTTATATGCACCTGCTTATGTGATTTATCAGGAGTTGTTGTGGCTTTTGTATTTTGACTTTAAAAAGGCAAGCATTCTTGCTTACATAACGCAATACAATGACATACGAATGACATCATATTTAAATGAGACTGATTGCTATTTTATTGCAGCCAAGTCTCAAAGCTACAGAAATAAATGTGGATTTAGCTGAAAATTGGTTTTAAAATGTTCATTTCACAGTATGTTTCCTCTTAGGTTTGAGTAGTTAGCAGTAACAGATGGTAAGACTGCCATCATCTGATGGATAGTGAAACTGCATTTGTAGGCAGCCATTATAAAATAGGTCAAATTGCATAAAATGCGTAGCAAATGGAGATTTATTTGCATTACTAAGACGATAACTTTTTGCTCTTCTAAAATAATATTTGTCTCACCATAGAAATAAACACCACTGAATACCCTTAAAAATAAATTGTCACATAAGTATGCATTGTGATTAATGCATGTTTTCTCTCTTAAAGTAATAAAACGAGTCTGCATGTTTTGGTTATTTGTTGTTAGATGGTGGTAGTGGCCACCTAATTAAAATACATGTCATTATCATTGTCATGTTATCCTGTCTGTTGATCCGTGTGACCTACAGTGTCAGGAAATAAGAAATTGTCCAAATTAATGTACTTTAAAAATAGTATTTCTTAAATTGCCATGTTTAGCCATGTTATCGGAGGGCAGACTATTAAAATGTATCATTAGTGCTGCTAAATCTGACTCATATCCTTGAATCGAATTTGTTGTTTGAAGAACCGATTCAAAAACTGTACTGTGTAATTTTATCATCACGTGGTTCCAAATGTTTCATAGTCTGAAACATTCCAGTAAAAATCCAATTCGACACGTATATCTGTTTTCTTACGTAGTTTCGATTAAGCTGTTCAGTAATGAGTTGTTGACTCGAGAATCACTCAGAAGGTTCACTCATTCAGTTTTCAGAACAGGTTTACGCGATTCACAGGAAAGAATCGACTCGAATGAACGATTCGCTATTTATCATAATATTGTATCAGGGGCCTGTACCATGATGGTAGATGAACAAATTCAGAGTTACAGGATTAGTTTCAAGTTGACAAAACCAAACCCCTCCAATCCAGCTTTGTTGGTACCATGATGCTGATCATCAACTTTCTTTGTCAACTCAGGCTTTGATCCTGAGTTTGTGGAGCACGTGCACGTGAATGTGTGACATCACTGGCGAACAGCCAATCACAAGCCTTGGTTAAAGGTTAAAGGTTTAGCTAAAGGTTAAGAGATTGAAGAACATGATGAATTTAAATGCATTTACAATGAAAAAAAGTACTTGTTCATGAAACAGGACAAATAAAACAAATTATCTTGCTTTATCAGTGCAGTCACAAGTGAAACTTAAGTTAATTTATATAGTTGGAAATATACAGCGATAGAGACTTGAACATGTAAGGTCACGTAGTCATTTTTAAAGCGTTATTGATTCTACAGCTTATTTATATTACATGCGACCTGTAACATTCATTTAAAATAAATTATTATAACTGTTAAACTAAAATTGCTTGTGTGTAATGGATTAATAATAATATAAATCATATAATAATATAAATCATATAAAATAACTTTTAATATATATATATTTTTTTAAGTACTAGTGACCTTTAATTTGGAGCGAGAGAAACTGGGGAAGTGACTTTTTTTGTGTGTGTCAGACATGTGCTCACATCTGATTGGTCCAATTTCAGTTTGAGATCTCTAACTCAGAACGTAACCTGCCCCGGAGCAGGTTAGCCGTGGAGTGTAAGTTACTATGGCAATGAACGCAGCTAAAAGCCAAGCCACTTTCATGGTACCTAAAACCCAGGGTTGGTGCAAACTAAACTGAAATTTACCTGGCTAGCCAGCTAATCCGGCTTCATGGTACAGGCCCCAGGCCTCTATGTGATCAGTTTTCAGATATTTGGATTATCTTGAATCTTTATATTGTTACCCAGGGAGAAACGATATTGTCCACAAAGGTAATATACCATTGTTTATAAGTAATGATGTATATTAGGCAGTTTAATTCGTTATTATAGTACAAGTCGCAAACCAGTCTCAAGTTGTTTCCTCTGTGACGCAGCTTGTGACAGTCGAACAGTACATTCAGTAACACTCTAGCCTGAAAATAAGTCTGAACTGAAAAACATTTTAATAGAAATACAAGACTGCAAGCCATACTAAAATATAAATATGTATCGTTAGTGAGAACACAAATGATTGACTGGCCTTACCTCAGCATCGCCCTAGAAACCAGCCGACGACGACGCGCAAAAACGGCAGACATCGTTTGTGGCAGTTAATTAATGGTTTCAATTTTGTTCTTTGTTTCCTCATTAAAATATCTACATTGGACCAGTGGACAACTCAAGTCTAACCTACTCCTGATGAACCTTGTGTTTACTTTCTAGGTATATATATAACGTTACCTCTCGTGTTTTCTAGGGTAAATGTTTAATGTGACTGGTGACCTTTTACCCTTTTACTCGTAAAATAAATATACTAAATACTAGTGAAATACCAATATATCGGCAAGGACGATAAAACAGGCAATGTTTGGCCATGTTGAGACTATGGGCATTGGAGATAAATATATAAAAATTATTTTAGCGTATGCCTGTGTCTCATATACCATAAGTAAATATAAATTATTAAACATTTATTTTGATCTATCTATACTATATCTTCACAAGTCATCAGACCACACCAGAGGTTTAAAACCAAACTTTTTTTTAATACTAACAAAGAATCATCTCAACTACTTGTACATGGCTACCATGAATATTTGTACAAAAATGCAGTAAAAATATTATTGATTAATATATACAGATATGTCTCCTTAGTGTCGGCAGGCAGGACGCACATGAAGATGACAAGAACACCAATGGTCTTGCACGAGTATACACAATACAGATATTGTTTCCCAACATCAGTGACATTAACTTCAGATCAAAGACTTTAAGAACAGAGATAATATCATGTCTTTAGGGGTACATGAAAAATAAAAGGAAATACAGTTACTGAATGATACTGTGTACAGTCATGTGAATAAGAAAGTGCAATACAGAACAATACAAAAATCTTAAATTACATGACGGTAAGGAAGGCTGCCAGCGTGTGAGACTGCGATAGATTTTTGTTGTCGTGAGGAAAGAATACGGGAAGAGCTGATTGGCCAAGCAGGCTATAATGAATTGGAAGGGAAATCCAAGGCAGTGGATGGTTGGTTGGTATCGGTTTTGTTATATTGCTCTCGTCCCATTTATCCTATTGACATGTACTGATCCTATGCCTCTTTTTTTTTTCAGAGAAGAGGACCAGAGTGTGCACTGCTAACTAAATGAAATAAGGCTTGAGGCTGCGGTAGCATAAGGAAACATCTGTGTGTCACAATGCAGATGGTGATGTCAGAAGAGAGCAGTAAGTACCCTGTTTCCAGAACAGTGAACGAGTCACTGCTTCACGGGGATGGGTTGTATTATTTCTACATTCTTTCAGGCTAATGGACACAGACAGACGAGTCGCAAACCAACAGCATTTGGACCAAAGAACAATCCAATTCAACAGAGATTTGAGGAAAAATGGTTGTGGCTACCACCCTTAACAAGTCGTGAACACTGAACAACAGATGTTTAAGCCTGATAACCTCCTTAAATTTACAACATACTCGTACAATAATACTTCAACATACGGCGTCAGTCAAGGATCACAGTAATGACACATCACAGTGTTGATGGACTGTCCGGGATGAGCGTCATTTATATATTTTGGAAGAAATAATATAACCATTATACCATAACTAACTAATGCTTTCTCGTGGTGCGTTTGCCAACTACTCGGGTATAGTGCCTTTGCGACTCAAATCTACGGATATGGTATGTGCATGCCTTGATGTTGTGTACTTTGGATATATAAATAGATGTTTTTTTTAGCTTAATAATCCGTAAATGAGTTAGGCACACCAAAAAGATACTGACTGAATAAGAAAGGTCGACATCACCCTCATAACATTTGCTTTTTGTTATCCATTGTGTAATAGCACTTGGAAGATCTGTCTCAGTAGCATCCTACGCATTTTCTTTGACAAGATTAGAAATGAACTTGTGTGCGAATGAAGTCTCACAGACAACGAGGAGAGCTATGGATTTGGGACAACTACATTAAATTCTAGAAAGGAGTAACCATGCATAATACAGATTTCATTAAATGACATCTGATTACCCATTGATGTCATTAACCTGTAGTGGGAGCTTACAGAAAAAAAAAATAGGTTTAAGATTTCCATCTCGAAAAGGGCACAAGCACGACAAAAAATATTCACATTGAGGAAGCAACTCATATAGGTTCCATTGAAAGGTGCGATCAAAATGTCAGCTTATCGTTTGGAAAAGCGTCGTTTTTCTGTAAGAACACTGTTGGCGGGACACATAGACAGTTATACACAGAGGAAAATAATAACGTACAGTTTGCTACCAGAACATGCACTGGCCTGAAGAGAACGTTCTTGCGGTCTGCACTTTTTGCTATGCAAAAGTGAACCGTTTTTGCCATACTAGGGTTATTTGACAGAAATTTGTTAGGCAAGATATATTTCTAGGGGTGCCACATGCAGCGCTGGTGTTCAGCCACATTTAGTGGCTAGCATGCCCTTGTGAAGAATGTAATATTATTAATGGCTTGCTGGGTACAAATGGTACATAGTTGTGGTGCAAGAGCAAAGCCAAGTGGCCAGCTATCAGCCAGTAGGCACATCTGACACTATCATGTGCCACGGCCCAGGAGCCAATCAGAAATGTAGGTGAGAGCAGGGATGGGTACATGCTGCCTCTAACTGGTGATCAGATGACATTACAACAGAGTCAGATTGGGAAAGAGTTACAGAGAGCGGCCATATTTAACACAGAGTATTGCAACATAAAAAAAAAATTTGTGTGACAGCACGTTGAGTATTGTATACATGTGTGTGCTGAACGAGAAACACAGATCAGAGTCCCTCAGACCCTGCTTGTGTGTTTAATAAGGTTCTGAAGGAGGGTGGCAGAGGTCCTGTGAAGGAGATGGTGGAGGGGATAAATCCTCCTGACTCTGTGTGGAGCTGTAGAGTTCAGTGTGAGACTGGCAGGTCTGGGCGTCGGGTCTGGATGATTTTTGGTTTAGGGTTGTTCTTTGGTTCCTCCTCCTCATCTGTGTCGCTGTCGCAGACGTGGACCACCACGCTGGGCGTAGACTCTGTGCCTGCATGTAGCTCAAACTTCTCACCTGTATGTGTAGAAGAGAAGAATCTGTCAGCTTGAGAGTGTTTCGCTAGTATATCGAATACTGGAAATATTTTTACAGAAATTTTGCTGGAGATATAAAGTTGGAAATTGGGAATATTACAGTGATTTGCAGTTATTGCACTCATTTCTGGCCATTGTTTCACAGTTCTTCTTTGTTTTATATATTCTGTTTTTAAAATTGGCTGGTAACTTTTGGTTTTGAAGTACAATGTGGCTTTGCAAGTAAAATTTTGTAAGTTTGATTAATTTCCTCATCAGTTCTAACTTTCAAAATTCCACTGAATTAAATCAAAACTGATTTGTTCATGAATACTCTTTTTTTTATACATTAAAATATTTTAGTAAGTTGGGAAGATTTTTGAAAGAAGTCTCTTATGTTCACCAAGGCTGTAATTATTTGATCAGAAATGCAGTAAGAATAGTAAAATATTGTGAAATATTATTAGAATGTAAAATTAATGCTTTCTATTTAAATATATCTTTAAATGTAATTTATTCTTGTCATGGCAAAACTGAATTTTTTTTTGAAAACTAATGAAACATTTTTTGGGGATTCTTTGCAGGAAGTGCATAAATAGAAGCAGCATTTGAAATATAAATCTTCAAAAACCTTTTGAACGGTAGTGTAGGTACATATTGCTGTTCATTATTATATTGGTGTGTATAAATGAAAATGATAAATTATAGCTAGAAAAAAGTACATTTTACAGTATTTTTGCATTAAACTTTTTTTATTCTAATAGGCTTGTACAATTGCATAAAATATGACTATCAAATTTCCCATTAAATTACTTAAAATATACTGTATTAATTTCTCCTGCAATACTAACAATCAGGCCTAGAGGGCACTCTCTCTCCAGAACGCAATGAGAGAAGAATGAGGATGTTTTAGGCTGGCTATAATTGCTGTTTGCCAGAGAAAACCTGCAATGCTCCATAGCATTACAAGCATTAAACTTATACACAGAATCCATTAGAGAACAGTGGTCTATATCCAGTGCTGAAAATCCTTGTAACACTACCAGAATGGAAACCTAGAAATCCACAGGGCCTGTCAGTCAGAGTGGTCTGGAGGGGTTTCCACACTTCAGGTAATTAAAACTAGAACTGCACACATTCGCAAGAGATAAGCTGCTTTTCTACATATCTCCATCCCTGTTGCATGAGGGCCGGATGAGAGTAAATATTTGAAATGCGCTGGACGAATACACTGCGTGTATGTTTGCAGGATGGAACAGAGCAGGAAGCGGAATCAAAGTTTACCACTGTGCCTTTGGGCGGCATGAGTGTGCAGTGCATTGTGGTCACCCAGAGGATCCAGCACACTCTAAAGACCCTCTTATCTTATTTTTTTCTGGAAGTCTCTGGCTAACGCTGTATTACTTTTCCCTGGTCTAGTCCCATTTTTTCTCCTTATGTTTTTATCCTGTGTGCTCATATTTTCTCGCTCACAAGCAAACGCGCGCATCCGAACTTTTTATCTTCTCATTGTTTTTGACCTAATTCCTCTATCAGTTACGCATCTTATGTTTTATTCATGCAAAACGCACT
>JAFVLL020027656.1:0-17513 GCA_021397915.2 Tor tambroides
TATTCATGGAAGGCGCCAATTACAATTTCACAGCTCCGGTAATAGAGCGGCATCAGTTCAATTGTGCTTCTCCTGCTAAATGCTGTGTTTCCATAATTGTTAATGTGCAAATGTACGCCAGATCTATCGGCGTGAAAGTGATGGTGTAAATGAATGCTGGAAAGTGTCTTAAACAGGTGCTGTCGGCCAGCTGTGTTTCTGCGCAGACAGCTAATGGATCTCATTAAGCATACAGGTGGACGGCTAATGACTCTACATACAACGAGAGACGCTGCGAGCGGCTCGGACGTCCTCAAATGAGTTCGGGGAATGAGGGGAACAGAGCAGCCGGTGCGCCTGCCCTGACCGAGCGCTTTCTCTCAGCTGCTTATCTCACCTCATCCAACACGGCCTCGGCCTCCTCCTCGCTCTTCCCCGGGTAACGGATCCTCATCTCCCCCAGCGCAGCCAGCGTCTGCTGCATCAGCTCGGCCTCCTGCTCTTTACTCAGCGGGGTCTCCCCCTGCACCCGCACATGCAAAGAACCAACACAATAAAGATGAATTATTGAGCGGGACGTCTTTTCTCTGCAGTCATCAGGTTTGTTTCGGCCATCGCAGCAGTGCGTTCATATGGTGCCTGTCTGCTCGCTGTGAGAAGAAAAACAGTGATCTTTACTTTCCAGAAATAAGGTTTCATAAACCGTGCAGAAATTTTAAAAGGACTAAATATAGTCTACAGAGGCATATCAGAGTCTGAGACCCTAAACGAAGAGTCTCAAGAACACATCAAGGTCATTTCATCCCAAAATCAAAGGAAAGAAGAAGAAATGATTTCATGCCCCCTCATATTTTCATTTCAGTAATGCAAAAAAAGTATTTTTTTTATTTACTTCCTTTTAAAGTATATATATCATATGCATACATATGTTTTGTTCACTGAAAAAAAAAAGTTCCTAAAAACATACCTAAACATGTGCTTCACATAAAAACATCCAATTGATTCTATTCATGTCCAAAACACTATTTAAAATTCCTGAATCGACCAAAACAAATTCAGTTATACCAACAACAAAAAATAAAAATAGGGTTAGATCAGATAGCAATAGCTCCTTAATGTGACAACTGCAGGTTACCAGTTTTAGTGTAGAATATACATTCCAAATTGTGCCTTCCAATGAATTATGTGTATATATTTTTAGGAAAAAACAGCCAGGTGTCCAGCATGCAGTTCATAGGAACTCCTTTTACTACTGCTAAAAAAATCATGAATGAATGAAGCTGGTTGCTTTTTTGAAATCTTGATATTTTGATTTTTCACAGTTTTGTATGTTTTTACTATTATTCTAAAATGTGGAAAATAGTAATACTAAAGAATCTGAACATTTTGACGAGTACACTAGGATGGACATGTTTTCCTGAGATTTATCGTACTCGAGGCTTCATATACTGAGCAAAAACTTATGCTCATGGAGTCTTATCAGAGTCCTACAAACACAGCACAAAATCCAACTATTAGAAGAGTTTTGAGGAAAGAGCACAAATCCTAATTAACCAGGTTCCATTATTAGAAAATGAAGCCTTATTAACTTGATGATCATGCAGTCTATATGCAATTACTCTGAAAAGAGCATGTAGCTTTAGTAGTCCATCTTGCTAAACACAATCTAAAGTCTTATTAAACAGAGCATAAGTGTGTGTGCTGTTTTTACTGATTAATATTCCTTAATGAGAGTTTGAACAAGGGGGAGTGCTGGTATTCACGAGATGAATGTGCCTGTAAATACAGGCCCAATTTAGCTTCACACTCCCAATATTTTCCACAATATGACTGATTTTCCTCTGCAAGGTGTGCCCAGAGAGAGTGAGAGAATGAGAGTGGATATGAGAACGAGAAGGAACTATCAGAGTCTGAAAACACAGCGTGACTGATTATGTGTTCGTGCGTGTGTTGAATCTCTATTGTTTGATGGATTAGAATGACTCAAGACAGCGATGGGAAAATAAAAATGATATTTGTCATTTTTACAGGTGGTGTGTTGCCAGATCTTCTCTAAATCAGCCATCTTTGTGAACATCTGTTCAGATTCTCTAGAGGACATCTAGGGTAAAGAAAAAGATAGATGTGTCTGTGTACATATAGTCTATGTTCAGGATGAAATACTAGTGTAATGCTTACTCTATGCTGCACAGACAGTCTGCAGTAGTGTCTATAGCAGTATCCAAAATGACTAATTTCCACATATTTCCCATCCAATAAATTACGTAGCTTTTGCTTTATAGAAACCATTTTTGGGGGGATTGGTATAGTTATTTTGCCAATTTCATGTAAAAATGTGTGCTGTCAAACGATTAATCACGATTAATCACATCCAAAATAAAAGTTTTTGTTTACATAATTTATGTGTGTGTACTCTGTATATATATTATATTTGCTATGTATATATAAATACACACATGCATGTATACATTTAAAAAATATATGTTATGTTTATATATGAAATATATTTATTTATAATATAAATTATATGAATATAAATATATACATTTAAATATGTTCAAAGTATATGCGTGCGTGCGTGTGTGCGTGCGTGCGTACGTGCGTGCGTGTGTGTGTATTTATATATACGTAATAAATATACACAGAACACACACATATATTATGCAAATGAAAACGTGATTATTTTGGATGTGATTAATCGCAATTAATCGTTTGACAGCACTGGTAAATATATATTATCTTTGGTCAGTCCAATTATAGTATTCAACATTTGAAGTTTATCAAAACCTTTTATCAAAGTTGTCCTAAAACCTAAAACCAAAATGCGTTCTTGTCTTAGGACAACTTTAAGGAACTTTTTTGATCCACTTCAAATGCTGACTACTGTCACTACTGAAAGAGAGGTTGATGGGAAAAAAAAGAAAAAGAAAGAAATACCAGGTTACACTTTTTCCCCAAAATCAAAACAAGAAAATGAATTGGTAATTGTAAAGTAATTGGATTCTCTCAGTGGTGATTCTAATTAGAATTATTATTTATGGCACATATACATACACATATATATAAATTTTTTTGAATGAGCATATATTAATGGCAAAACGGCACTATGGCACTACCATGATATAGTACAATAATATAATATGTATCATATCTTTTTCACTGTGAATTGAAAATTTGAAAATGTGCTTAACTGTCATGAATATAAAGTCACAGTACAAGAATCTAAAAACTTTCATTATCTAAAAACTCTAAATCTAATTTCCATTATGCAAAATATACTTTATGTTTCCCTTTTTCTGATTTCTTGGGGTGTAAATTAAGCTGGAACTGGAACTTCCTGTTCATTCATCAAGCTGGAAATGAAAGGTCAGGTCATTGCTTTGCGGGATACTTAATTCCACATACAGTAGTGTGCACTGGTTGTATATTGCAAATTCAGACAAATGCAATCTTTTGACCAGGTAATCAATGCATATGGAATTGCAGGGCACATTCTGCATGAATAGAACGAGCAATATGGTCATTTGTGAATATTCCCTGTGTGTGATAGAGAGAAATCCGATACTTGCCGTATTGGGGTGAATGGCACCTAGACTGCTGCTGTGTGGAACTCTGTTTGTAGAACTGTTGCGACTGAGCGAATGGGAGCGACATGCCGTGTGGGGTCGAATCGGGGTCATCTGCGTCATGGTGGCTGCTGTTTGAGCGGCCGCAGTCGATGCATTAGCCATGTGAGTGGCTGTTTTTGGCCGTCTGGTCTCATTGGTAGGTGACTGCGCAGTCAGACAGGATATGGAGCGTGGACAGGACATGGAGCGGCGGATGAGCCCGGAAAGATTGGGCGAGGAGGAAGGACCTCGCATTGGTTTAGGGGCAGGTTTCCAATGCACACGACCTAAAACAAAGAACAAAAGCACTTGACTTCAATTTAAAACACACTCACACACACACACACACACACACCCTCTTGGAAATTAAGTCTAGCATCTGAAATCTAATAACCAACAAAAAAGGTTTTAATTAATCACTTCACCATGTGATCATCCTGCAGGCCTGAGTGGCTGTCAGGTTTCCAACTCAGGCCAGACAGTGAATTGAAACACACACACAGACAAATCTACGATTTTGAATGACCTCCAGTTTGTGAGCTAGCCAGCGGCATCACCGCTTCATCCGTGAATCTTAAGGGAAGAAGTTGCCAAATGCGGTATTATAGCAGCTTAGCTCGGACTATCGCAGATGGCCTCAGGGTAGTGTGGGGCAAAGGGGGCAAACAATGTCACCCCAGAATGGCCCAAAGCCCCCTCCGGCAGCAACCCAACCACCAGCGACCCCTCGCACACCAAATAAACCTGTCAGCTTGTTGCTTTGTCCCTCTTTCAGCTGCTAATGGAAAAGGCATGGCTTCAACTGTGTCAGGCCCGGATAATCAATATACTGCACAATCTATGGCACTTTCCAAAAATAGGGTACAAACTAGTGCTCCATTACTGAACTATAAACTATCTAATGAAATTATCATAGCATAACACTTTGGCCTGCCCTACCCCAGTTTGACACTTTCTGAATCTATTACCGTCTTGCCTGTTCCCAATAATTAAACACAATCATGATATAAGCTGTTAAACTAAATGTTAAAATCATTTTGGAAAAAAGTATTTTTAATAATTAAATTATGTTAATTACCAGAAACATTATATTTAGCTGTGTCCCACATTTTGTGGACAAGCCTGTACATGATTTCCCTCCCATTAAAAATATTGCATAAAACTGTGGAACTCAAGTTAAGTAAATGGTATCATTGATTTTAAATTATTCAGTTATTTAAATTGTAGTTATTTCATTTTGGCTTAAATATTGCAATGTAATTTAAGTTGGTTTGTTAATTGTTTACTGCAAGAAAAAGATTAAAGGGGTCATATGATGCGATTTCAAGTTTTCCTTTCTCTTTGGAGTGCTACAAGCTGTTTGTGCATAGATAAGATCCCTGAAGTTGCAAAGACTAAAGTCTCAAAACCAAAGAGATATTCTTTATAAAAGTTAAGACTTGACCACGCCCTCCTAAAACGGCTTATTTAAAGACACCCCCACATGTCTACGTCACGGTGTGTGAAGATTTGCAAAACACCGCCCAAATGTATACACAAAGAAAGAAGGCGGAACTATTATTCTCGCTGCAGTATTGTTGCTGCCGCCGGCGCCATGTCCTGGAGACGCTGTGTGTTTCGTTGTGAAAGCGAAAGTACTTTGTTTGGGCTTCCAAAAGAGGACAACTAGAAATCAGTGGTTAAGTTGTACTTACAACACTGTTCCAGAACAGTTCAATGCAAATATTAGAGCGTGTGCAGCGCATTTTACGGAGGACTATTTCCTGAACCTAGGAGTAGCCTGCCAGCTATGCACAAAGGCTGTTTCTATAAAGTGGGGCAATTCCAACTTTGCAAGGGCAGTCTGTCGCTTCTGACTCACAGCCTGTAAGTACATTTTCTTATTTAAAGAATTTTCCACTGACGATTCAAATGTGAGTTTTGAGCAGTGTAGAGTAGTGCTTGTTGTTTGTCGTTTCTCCAATCACAAATGCAGAAATGGCAATGTTTACTAAGGCGCGGCGCGGAGTGGCGCAATGCAACGCAACACGTAAAAAGACAGTGTAAGTCATTATAATCAGTAATTATGTCCCCACTGGATGCAAGAAATGCCTCGTTTATAATGGGTTTTATTTGTTTTTGTGTCATCGCGCCAGGACACTGCATCACAATACGGTAAAGGGCGTAACATTTCCGTCTCACGCTTGAGGTATTTGGCCAATCACAACGCACCGAATAGCTGGCCAATCAGAGCACGCCTCTCTTCTCAGAACGATGAGCTTTGTAAAAATCTATGCGTTTCAGAAAGGCGGGGCATAGAGAAGCAACAATAATGGACAGTATGTGGAAAATAATGTGTTTTTGAACCTTAAACTGCATAAACACATTGCATTACACCAAATACACAAAATAATCTTCTTTTTAGCAACGTCATAAGACCCCTTTAAGTTCCACACATGATAGTTATAAAATGTTTTTAGACATTTCTACAATTTATGTAACAAGGTTGCAAAAATGGCAAACCTCTGTTTAAAAAATAAGCAATAACAATAAATAATGTCTTAAGGTTTAGCAACTCCTTTCATGACCATTTATTGAAAAAAAAAAAACAATCTAATAATCTCAAGCCTTTTTTGAACCATATTTGTGAAAAACATCACATGGAGGAATAGTGAGCACAGCTTCAAAAACATCTATATACAGTATACAGTATATATAAAGACTATGCGTAGGATGCTGGACTCCAAGGAACACTCTGCTTCAAAAAAGAACTCTACTTTAAAACAAACATTTTTCAAGGCTTGTTTGCACAGTTTTCAAGGTACGCCAGAAGTGCTCTTCTGAACTTCTCCCCAACCTGTGCTTTCCTCAAGCTGAGCGTCCAGTCTCCCTTTAAACCAGCGGACTGAAACATCAGAAAAGCTCATTAAAGCTGCAGCGCATGAGAGCCGAGGGACCTCTCACGACATCACCTGCCGCAGTCAGCCAGTCAAATTAAGAGCCACTGCACTGGGCCAGCGAATACTGTGACCCTAATTAAAAAAGATGGATTTTCTCTGTTTCATGTATTAATTAGGTAAACAAATGCATTATAGTAGATTTACATCTGTAATTTTGCTCAGGCTCGGAAAACGGCACTGAAGATTTAATGCGTCTGGCTAGACAAAAGGCTGCTTAAGAGTTTAAGCCATAAGCAGCTCTTGCAGTCATCTGGAAACCATCGAGGGACAGATAGCACCTATAAAAGCGGTTCAGCAGCAGAACGTCCCAGAACCTCCCAGTCTACCCTAATAGTCCCAGCCCACAGGTGATAAATAGCTTTTCCAGTGAACAGACCCCCTAAAACCTGCTGGTCTTGATGTACGAACAGATAACGTCAGAGGTCCAGATCATGTCTACGCCAAGAAAAGTTCTCAAAACAACAACACTGACGCAAAACAAAACTAGACAACTCCCATTACAATCATTCAAGTTTTCTACCATATGAAGCGTGTTCAAATTATAAAAAAATAAAGTAATTTTATTTGGAATGCTTTGTAAACTGATTGCAATCACTCTAACTTCTGACAGCTGCATCAAAATTAGTTTGTGATGGTAAAAGTGATCACTTTTTTGGGGGGGGGGGGGGGTGCTAAATATTGTTATATATTTTCAAAATTAAAAGATTTGTGCATTTCTTTTTAAAATTAATGTATCATTGTAAAAGAGTCAGTAAGGTTTAAAAAAAATAATAATAATAAAAAAAAATAATAAAATGTGACCCTGGACCACAAAACCAGTCATGAGGGTCAATTTTTGGAAATTGAGATTTATACATCATCTGAAAGCTGAATAAATAAGCTTTCCGTTGATGCATAGTTTCATGGACAATAGGACAATATTTGGCGGAGATACAATAATTTGAAAATCTGACAGTGCAAAAACATCAAAATATCGAGAAAATCGCCTTTAAAGTTGTCAAAATGAAGTTCTTATCAAAGCATATTACTAATCAAAAACTTAGTTTTGATATATTTACGGTAGGAAATTTACAAAATATCTTCATGGAACATGATCTTTACTTAATATCCTAATGATTTTTGGCATAAAAGAAAAATCTATAATTTTGACCCATACAATGTTTTTTTATTTGGCTTTCGCTACAAATATACCCGTGTGACTTAAGACTGGTTTTGTGGTCCAGAGTCACAAATAAAAAAACAAACAAACAAAAAAAAATAATTAATCAATCAATCTTGTATTATATGTAAGGATATTGGAAATTGATCAAAGGTGACAGTAAAGACTGAAAATCAGCTTTTCTGTCGCAGGAATAATTTACATTTTTAAATATATTTTATTATTTTAAACAGTTATTTTAAATATTTCACAACATTACTGTTTTTTGTTGAATTTGTAATCAAATAAGTTTGGTCAGCATAAGAGATTTATGTTCAAAAACATAAACCCCATATTAAAAAAAAAAAAAAAAAAAAATTTGAAAATAAAGTTAAAATTTTACATTCTCCTGATCTACGGTTTCTTCCAGATTGGGCACTGGAACCATTTTGAGAAAAAAAGAACCAGCAACTTTTCCGTGGAAAAAGGCTAATAGAGGTTCCCAGACCTCTTTCTTTCACAGGCCCAGGGAAAGAACTCACCGGAGCGTTCGGGGCGATTAAGTTTCTCTTGCGTGATGCTGCTGCTCTCATCTTCTCCATCAGCGTCGGAACCAGAGCTGCTGTCGCTGCAGCTGGCCGAAGAGTCCTCAGGCTCCCTGTGCTCTCTGGGCGTCGGGCTGCTCTCAGGCATGGATGACAGGACCTACAGACAAACAATCACATAAACACACCCGCAGGGAGAGATGATGAGAGAAGATCTTAGAAAAATGTCAGTTCCTGAGCTTCCACCCCGAGTCCAATTAACGCTTGCCACTGACGGCAGAATGGAAGGCGGCAGTGATACACGCCTGACGCACCAAGTCTTGATTAATGTCACTGCAGAAACATGTTCGTTTGGTCTGAAACACACACATTGCATGTCAGGGGAACTAATCTATTATGTCCTTCAAGAAGTACTGAACAAAGAATCGAATATCTGTCCGACACTTGGGAAGTACTGACTATTAGCCTTCTGAATGCACTAATTTCACCTTTTTAACTCCAATTTAACTCAAAGGTCTGTCTAAATGAACACTTTGGACATAATCTCCAACAGAGTTTTGAAAGAATTCAGAGAGATCCTGCTCTCCTTGGCATTTTTAAGAGGAAACGCTTGGGACTATTTCAGTTGCTTAATTTCTGTCTAGTCAGATTATTCTAGATGGCCCTATAATGGCACTGTTAGAGTGTTCCAATCCATCAGAGCACTTTCTGCTAAGTCGAAAGTGAACCAATTAATATTATTTCATGCCATACAGTGTCTGTAACTGTCTGTAACATCTCTATGAGGGCATCTCATGAAAATTCATCAAAAAAAAAAATGCCTGTTTCATAATTCACCTTAAAAATAGAAAGCAAATTATATTTTGCAGAAAAATATGCTATTTTCAAGGTTGTGAAGGCAAAGACCCATTCATTTTCTCCATGGATTCATAGAATTGTAAAGAAAACTTTCAAGACAGATCTAGAGCAGAGTATAAGGTCTGTCAAAACACTCCATTTATTGTCGTGTAGTTACTGTGTTTTGCCTTTATTGGGCCACAAGTCAGTGTGGTTTCACCAATCAGAGAACCATCAGAGTGGCAAAAAAGCGCAATGGTGACCACCAACTCCCATGAAATAACACAAATATCAAGGCAGGAATTTTATTTCATTATTTACAGGGTATCTGCAACATTTTTAAAAATCAATTTAAGGCAATTTATGACCCTTTTTAAGAGGGGCACGAGTAAAATCAACACCATATGAGTGGGGTTGGACAATCTCTATGGTTTAAAGATCAGATACAGGTTTTCACAAAAACAAAATCTTAAAATGGCATTTCAGCCTTTAAACCATTTATTTGAAAAATCTTTACTTTTATCTGAAAAGACGACTTTGGACCACTGAACAACTGTCCAGTTATTTTTTTCCTTAGCCCAGGTTAGATGCTTCTGATGTCGTTTCTGTTTCAGAAGTAGCTTGGTAGCCCTTTTCCTGAAGACGTCTGAGCGTGGTGACTCTTGATGCACTGACTCCTTGTGAAGCTCTCCCAAGTGTTTGCATGAAAGTATTCTCAAGCTTGCAGTCATTCCTGTTGCTTTTGCACCTTTTCCTGCCCAATTTCTTCCTTCCAGTCAACTTTGCATTTAATATGCTTTGATACAGCACTCTGTGAATAGCCACCCCTGTCAGTAATGACCTTCCGTGATTTACCCTCTTTGTAGAGAGTGTCAATAATTGTCTTCTGGACCACTGCCAAGTCAGCAGTCTTCCCCATTATTGTGGTTTCAAAGAACAAGAGATACCCGGCATTTATACTGTAGGGATGGTCATTTAATGTAACTCAAATATAAATATTCTAATATTTTGAGATACTGGATTTTTGCCTTTCTTGAGTTGTAAGCTTTAATCATCAAATCTAACACAACAAAAATTTTGAAATGTTTTACTTTACATGCAATGAATCTAGAATATATGAAAGTTTCACTTTTTGAAAAAAGTTACAAGAAAAAATGAACTTTTTCATGATATTCGAATTTTTTGAGATGCACCTCTGTATACCTTATACCTATATACTATATACCTTAGGTCCTTTCTGTTTTGAGGTTTTTCCCATCAGTTTCTCATCATCCAGTTCACACTGCTCCAGCAGGTCTAAGATATCTTCCTCCTGCAGAAAAATCACAAACAAAAGCAGAAGACAGTCTTCATTTTTAACCTTTTATGTGGATATGCACATACATTTTTGCACCTCACTTGTGACTTTACTGCATGTCAAAAGAAAATAAGTCAAGTCAAGTTCACTAAATTCACAATCTCTCCTTGTTTTGTGACTAATAGTGTATGAGAGAGTTAAGAGTTAAGATTTTAATAGCATCTTTCATTTAAGCTTCAGGAGTTTTAGTAAATTTGATTCATTTCCATTGTTTGGTTGAAATAATGGATGCTCTAACAACTGAACCTTCTCAAATGATATTAAATACATAAATATCTAAATTAAATATCACCAAAAAAGTAGTATATTATCAACATATAATTGTTTTAGCTATGTTCCTAACTGCCAGCTCATTCTTAGCAAAATCAGGAACAAACACATAATGTAATTTTAGTGAGGCCTCTTAATTCAAAAATATTTTAAACACATTATTATCTTGTCTAAACCATGAGTAATTTCTGGAAAAAAAATCTAAATCAAAACAGCACGTTGCATGACACCTAAACAATGTCTTGGCACAAATCAAAGCCATGTGTTTAGCCCAAGTTCAGGAATCCATCTGGAATATAAATCAACCTCATTCCTTCTTACAAGTCACTGTATCTGAACCACACTTTGAGTTTAGCACATCATAATCTATGTAGAATTTCTTCTTGTCATTTCTTTCAAATAAAGCACTCTGTTGTTGACTTTGAAGTATGGGGTCACTGCACAGTTCACATGAGAAAAGCGCTCATAACATTTAAAGACTCCAAAATTACAGTTTCCTGGAATTACAAATTACACACGCCCAATTCTTTTTCCATTATATTTTAAGAATTGCAGCCAATGGTTCAGGCAAGCAACACCAGCTAATTTAAACACTCTAAAACGCATTATCAGTATGATTCAGTATGATTAATAATACTGATTCCAATTATAGTATAACACTTTTCATAAAAAAGTGTCAATGATTCCAGCGGTCTTTAAATTATGTATTTCACTTCCACAACAGTGGCACATTCACGCTGACTGCTGCTTGAGCTTCCTGCAGATTCCTTTACGATACCCTGGAGTTTATTCGAGTCTTCCTGAAACTCAGCTTGCACTCTACTCTTGGGATGAATTTGATGGGACAGAACAGCCTGGACAGACTGCCAGTAGTCTGAAACCATTATTACGTACAATAGTGGACTTCAAATATCTTGAAAATGGCTTTAAACCCCTTTTCGACTCATAAGACTCTACAACTTTTCTTCTGAATCGGGCTCAAGCAGTTCTTCTGATATTGCCATAGTGTACTTCAACGCTTATGGACCAGATGTGTTTTTTTTTTGTTGTTTTTTTTAAGGTTTATATAAGGTGTCACCTTTCTTCTTATCATGTAATTTGCACTTGATTCTACCTAACTGATGTATTTGATTATAATTTGAATAGGTACTTGATGTAGTCAAAAATAAAATATATTTCCTTTTATCTATTAACACTGCTTAAATGCCAAAGCAGTTTCTGTGTGTCCTAATATGTAACACTTTTAATCTTTTCATAGATTTTTTTTTTTTCTCCATTACTAACTCGGAACAGTTATACCAAATAACAATTTTATTGATAATTATCCATTAAAAAAAACAAAACAAAAAAACAGGTGTTTTTAATTTAATTATATTCAATAACATTAAAATAACTTGTGTTTTTTATATTTTTTTAGATTGTATTTAACATTTTATATTTATAATATTTCAGTAATCTGATTTGAGGGATATTATTAGACTGCTAATACAAAATTAAATTTTAATCTACAAATGCCTTAATGTCTGTCAGCTGGTTCATACAAATAAATGTGGTAGGTTATTTCAAAACAAAGCAAGATTGGCTAATGACAGTACTCCAGATAAGAAAAGGGCAGGAGAGCAGCTGTATAATGAACAATAAATGCATTTGAGTGAAGACTGAATCATCACAGTCTCAAGAATTTGATCAATATTGTTCTGAATCCGCTTCAACATATTTTCTTTTTTCTTTCTTTTCTCAAAACCGTAAGATGTGTGTTTCACGGACTCTGATGTTTCTCCATTACAAATGTCGCATGCTTTTCAAGCAGAAACATTATCCCAGCTGTAACTCAATAAGCCAGGCATTGATCTGTTGTTCTGGCTCAGATGGAGAGAGATTTTAAGTGCATTAAAATCTGTTCTTTTGCTCATCGCCGCCTTCCATTCTTCCCCAAACACAGAGTAAGACTCATTGTTCAGGCAGTCGGTGAAGAGAAAAAAAGGCCAGAAAAAACCTCACACTCTGACTGCAGGTGACGAGTCAATATTTGCCAGCGTTTGCTACCGTTAGATTGTTATGAAATTTGTTTTTGTTGCTTTGATTTGGGTGCAAACTCACAAAGTCGATTTTGGGATTATTTTGTGTGTCAGGGCACAGACGTGAGGACATAAGAACAATTTTGCGGCAGGTGTGTGTCTAATACAGAGGACGCATTTCCAACAAGAGTTTTCATTTTGTTATCGTGCGTTACAATAAGTGGCAATCAGGTGCTGGAACTTGCCATTGTTAATGGTTTACCGAGAGCTTGTTGCAGTTGTGGAAAGCAAGTAAACAACAGAGCAATGTTCTCTCCTGCCGCAGCTTTTCACATCTATTCACAGCTTGCTATGTATTCTAGAGGAATCGCAAACAAATACATCACCATTCGCTTTTTACACTGACTGATGTACGGAAGAAATGTTGTTATAAACATAAAATGTTATTTTCTGGATGGAGTACAACCATCTGGTCACACTCATTTCAGTTTCTATTATTTTTAGAATTTTCATTTAAATTAGGCTTAGATTTTCTTATTTCTTTTTCTTAGATTTCTTATTATTTCTTAAAATAATGTTTTATTTTTGTAATAATCTAAATAATAATAATTTATTAATCATACTGCAGCTGCCTGAGACCCACTCCACTAGAGTAATGGGTCATTATTAAAGGAATAGTTTACACCAAAATTTAAATTCTGTTATCATTTAATCACTCGCATGTCGTTTCAAACCTGTAAGGCTTCTGTTCATCTTCAGAACACAAATGAAGATATTTTTAATATTATCTTATCATTAAACAAAACTTTCACACAAAAACATGTAAAGATGAAATTTAATTAAAATGAAATTATTTAAAAAAGACTGTGACGTAATCAATATGAATTGTATAGTTTAATTCCACTTTTATTTTATGTGAGCTATTCCATGTATTTATCCATAAGTCCATGTATTTATCTATGATCTACAAAAAACTTTTAAGTGTCAGATATATGCAGTTATGCTACTGGAATTTATTGTTTACCTTACTCACATGTATTTAGGACATTATTATTATTATAGGACACACTATTTCGCTGTTTAATACTGTAAAGCTGCTTTGAAACAATTTGCATTGTAAAAAGAGCTATATAAATAATGGTGAATTGACTTGACATTTTAAGACATTTCAAATCATAGTGTTATGGCAAGAGGAAAGCTAATCTGACAAATCCTGATATCTGGATTTTTTTTTTTTAGTAATTAAAAGTAATAAAAGTAATTTAAAATTAAATGATCTAAATCTATCTTTTCATCAGCAGACCTGTTCCCACAAAATGTTTTACACAATATCAGTTAACCATAGTATACAAAATTTTTAATGACATTGTTTAGTTTTTCATGACCATTTTCCACCCTCTCTGTGACCCTTGGCATTAAACGGGCCATTTTTTGCTGCTGTGCTTTTAAGATGTAAATGCGCCTTTGCATGTGAAATGAGTAACAGTGCTTTGCTGCGAGCTGTGAGCTGTGAGCTTTCTTTCGGGTCCAGTATTTGTGCTGCCCTATCTTTCAAAAACAGCCTTTTTGCACCACCTGCATTACATTGTGAAAAAACTATTCAAGCTGAATGTGTATGTTTATTTCACTTGAGCCTGTTTATTTTGCTTCAAAATCTCTACCACTATTCACTGCAATTTTAAATCTTGGATAGCCAGGATATTTTTTAGCATACCTCTAATTGTATTTGTCTGAAAGAAGAAAGTCTTATACACTTAGGATGGCTTGAGGCTGAGTAAATCATGGGGTAATTTTCATTTGTGGGTAAACTATCCCTTTAAGAATATACAAAGCGACAAGCGCTACACACAGTTTACTCATGTTGGTAGTTTTTCTAGTGTTTAGGAGTAATAGTATTTATCCTACTTTCTCCCTTTTACTCAAACATGATGGAGTAGGTCAAGTTTCCCAACATCAAATAGGTGTTTTGACATGTAAATTTGGTCAGTGATTGTAATCCAGTGATTCTTGAACAAGCCATTTTAGCAGCAATAGTAAGTGCATAGTGAAGAGTAATGTGATTACTGTTTAGACAGAGTAATTAGTAAAGATTTCCCCTGAAAAACTAGAAAAGTAATTAAAGAAAATTAAAATTTGTGAGAGGTAGACAGGACCTTGACTAATGTTAAAAGCTCAGGGTTGCTGAGAAGCTGAAGCGATATTAACAAACTGACAGACAGGAAGGTCAAAGACCACATGGCAATGGCACAAACTCTGGCTCTTGAATCTTTCCCAAATAAGCCAGACACCAGCGCCGTAGGAAACAGCTCACGAGCTCCCCTGCCATATCAGCAGACGGCTCCCGGCTCAAAACTACAACCTGCCTAACAACCATCTCCATTCAAACTCATGCGCAACCCCACTCCAAAGTTAGATTTCAGATTCCATCAATGTGAGCTATGAGGACGAAACCCTTCCAACAATATGCCACATTCATATGCATGGTTACACAGATCCGGCCTTGAAAATCCCTGTAAAATGAACATCCAGAGGTTTCAGAGAGGTTGCACAGCACAATAATGAACTCCAGCTGAATAGAGAATCTTAGAACAGAGGCTTTCATAAAAAAGAGAAACTGCTTAGAAATGCAGTAGGACAATTTGTATAATAAAGTAGTGCTGTCAAACGATTAATCGTGATTAATCGCATCCAAAATAAAAGGTTTTTTTGTTTGTTTACATAACATATATGAGTGTACTGTTTATATTTATGTATATATAAATACAAACATATGCATGCATATATTTAAGAAAAAAGTGTTGTTTATTAAAAATATTTATATATAATATAAATTATATGACTATAAATATATACATGTATACTATATACTATATACTATAAATATATACATGTAAATATTTTCAAAATATATACTGTATGTGTGTGTATTTATATATACATAATAAATATACACAGTACACACACATATATTATGTAAATAAAAACTTTTATTTTGGATGCAATTAATCGCGATTAATCATTTGACAGCACTAATATAAAGCTACTAAAGCTTTTAAAGCACTACGTAACAATTACATTTTTATATTTTATTATTAAAAAGATGTCATGATAGTTGCCAAGGTCTTGCGTTTTTTTGTATTTGAATTCCCACATAAACGCTTGTACAGCATTATTCCTGTATATATTTAATATTACAATGTTTATTAGGAGAATTTTGTATTAGTCAAGTGGCATAGTTTTGGTCAGTTATACACATTATGGTGTTTTTAGAGTAAATCAGTCTGATTAAATATGGTTTAATGCTGGTTTAATCTCATCACAATCCTTACTGAAATCTATTTCAATGTCTAAGAAACATTTTATCTCACAATTGTAACTTTATTTCTCAAAACTGACCTTAGACTCCATAAAAGGTTTTATATTTCTCACAGCTGCAACATTTCTCGTAATTACAGTTTCTATATATTTTAGGCCACCTTTCCACTACCTCTGACATTCGCATATGATTATTGCATTTCGCATGGAAGTAACTGTCACCCTTCTCTTATTTACCATGAATGATTTGAATGAATGATTGAATATAATGAATATATGAATATATCCACACAAAACAAATGACACCCAATACATTTGAAAGAAAAACAAAGTAGGTTTTCTAGAGCTAATCCACATAAATAATTATTTAAATTTCTGCATAAACATGGTCGGAACTCCACGCAGCTCCCATATTACTCTTCATTGGAAATTAATAACTTTCAGTCTGTCACTTATCATTTGTTGGAGATAGTGGAAAGGCAGCATATTTTACAACAGTGCATTTATATCTTGCAAATGCAGCTTTTAAATTTCACAGAGTGATTTTATTCTTATTTTAAATGTTAATACTTAGCTCTTTTTTAGTGAGGCTTTCTATAGATTCTCACTGTTTTTGTACCACATAAATTACAGTTGGCTACATGTTTTATAACCTGTAGTCTCGCCAACTACTTTTCCAAAATAGCTAGCTTGACTACACTTAAACTATTTGAAATTATGAGTAGCTGTTAGTTTGAAAAGCAACATTTTCCAAATAGATTTCTCAACACTGCCTATAGATTCTGTATGGCCTCTACAGTCAGTCAATGGGCTAGATTTATCTTCTACAAGGCAAAAAGTCTCAGAGCTTATAGTAATAGTAACCTCTCCTCAACAACCCACATGGTTTTTGGGGTATCATTCATGTCCGTAGCTCAAACGGTTTGTTAAAATCCCTAACCCTATGAATGAGCAATAGCAATGCTGATGGTCGCCTTAAACTGCACTAATGAAAACCAGATGGCCACAACAAGAGTTAGGAAGTAAAATACACTTCCACATTTCTTATTTTAAATGCAAAAGAGCAAGTAGAAAAGAAGTAGTAGGGGGGAGAGAAAAGATTGTTCGGTTGCGTCTCAGGTACATGCCTTCATTCGTTTCAGTGGATTATTCATTTCCTTTTGAAGTGAAGCTGCTCGCCCAGCGAGGAATGTCTGAAAGGCAGCTGAAAGGAGACTCTCATATTTCTCCAAGAGCAGCTTGTCATCTGGGGGGTAAATACGTCTGTACGGAGAGAGGGAGAGAGAGAGAGAGAGTTTTATCTGATTATCTGATTTAACAGACTGGTCTGCCTGCTTTTCTAATCACTTAAACAAACCTCAGTCGTTCTTTTCACACATGCATTTGTCCATTAATGCTGTGTATATACTAATGATTAATAAACTTGTCTTTATGTTAGACGTTAAGACTAAACAAAAGCCAGAGACGTGTAAACCTTTGTCTATATCTGTGTGATGGATCTTCAGAT
>JAFVLL020027657.1:0-17177 GCA_021397915.2 Tor tambroides
TTTCTCCCAGCTGTATCTAGAATCTGTTTCTATTGTTGCTTATTGGTGACAGAGACAATGCAGAAGATGATGTGCTGTAAAAGAGTAACCTGAGATGAAACCTTATAATGTGGATATTTGTTGGTTAGATTTTATTTCTTTTTTATCTACGGTTTCCATTGGCAACGCTTCTGCAGTTTGATCCCACATCTTTTATTGTCTGGGTTTCGAGTCTGCCTTCGATGTTCCATTGACAAAAACTCTCATTTTCAATAATAAAAAATGCAACGTTTCGGCATAAAATGAACTATTGAGAGACAATGAAGCCCGTCGAGTGAGTGTGGTCTGTTACAGGGGTGTTGCCCTTCAGATTGGGCTACTGGACAAAAAGCAGAGAATGTGTGAGGTAGTGCTTGGAATATCCCATGCATCATTCTGTTTTTTGTTGTTGTTGTTGAGATTTATAGGTTTAAAATAGATGGTTATTTTTGCTTTAACTTTAATTGCTATGCATTGAATTACCAATTTTGTGATTGGTCATCCAGATTAATAACTGTAGTTACTTTTTTTTTTTTTTTTTTTGTGAGTTTGTTTCAGGGTTCTTATGACAGTGCAACTTGACTCATGATGTATTTGTAATCAACAGATTCTAAAAGATTTTGCTAAAGATTGGGTAAAGTTTGTTTAATTATTATTAATTTGCATATTCTTAAGGCTCCTGTTGGTAACATAGTAGCTGGTTTCTAACTGGTTCAAGCTGGTCATTAGCTGGCTGACCAATAACCATCTTCCAAAAGCCAGCTTGACCATCTTAAACTCTTATGACCAGCTGGTAGCTGGTTTGTTGCTGCTCCAAAATGGTCCGTCTGCTTGGAGCATGTAAAGACCAGCTAGAATCCAAATACAAACCAAAAACTACCAATTTATGCTTGAAAATCTGGATTATGACTTTTATAAAAAGTATTCTTCCAAACATATTGTCTTGTAATTAAGACATTAAAACACAAATGAAAAGACTTTCAAGCACTCTTCAAGTTAGCAATCGAGCAAATTATACTGTCACCTAAATGTGTGGCTTGTTAAATTGAACAAATTCCAACTTTTATATGTGGCTGGATGTTTGATGTTGGACATTGGATACTGTATGTTTGGCTTGAATTGGCTGTTTTAATTTCCTGTACCGTAAATCCCTTATGCTGTGAAATATGGCATATCCTCCACAGTGGCGGTGGTCTTTTGTAGATTGTATTCATCTGTAATCCTGTGGCAAATCCCTTTGTACATGGAACATGCTGAATAATCATGTTTGTCTGCTTGTCTCATGGTGAATGTCTTTTTAGCCATAAAATGTGGAAGTATTTTCCATCCGTAGCTTTGGCTCTGATGAATGAAATGCCATTCTGTCCTTTAAATGCATGTGCACTTTTCATCATGGATATCCTCAAATGCACTCTGCTTTAGATCCATTTGTGCTCTATTGAGAGTCATGTAAACTCAATTAAGATGTCTAATGTCGCTCATTATCTTGATTTTGATTCAAAATTAGTGTTGTAACATCTTGGGTATGATTGGTTCACACCTTTCAGAATTACCCAATTGTAACACATAACAAGAAAACGCCTTATGCACAAGACAACTTCTTAGTTCTGAATGTCCTAGAGGATATTAGTGTGATATTTTTGTTGTGCAGAGCTGTTATTAGTGCAAAGCGGACTTGAGCTGTGAGGGGTTGCGTGGACGTTAATCAAATCAAGAACAAAGAGCTTGATTGAAACTTAATCACAACAGTGCTCAGCTGAGTACGGAAAGCTGACATTTAAACCCACTGTTATTATTAAAGCAGTTTCCTTGAGTTTGTTGCATCTTAATGTCATTTATTTGTTTAAAGTCTGTATGATGGTCTCTGAGGAGCCAGTCCAGAGTGCTAATGTTTTGTATACAGCTGTATGGAGTATGTGGATGGAACTGTCAGTGTGTGCTTTTAAAAGAATTGCTTACAGGGCTTGGATGTGGTGATTCAGTCTTTTGTAGAGCAGACTGGTTAGACCTGTTACAGTGCTTGCAAGGCTTGGATAGTAATTGTTTAGTCCAGGCGTTTCGTTTTTTGTAGTGTTTTGGGTTTCGGAAATGAAATGAATTGGTCGACGTCAGCCAGCAAGTGAGTAGATGAAAAGACTCTCTTCCTCTTTGAACTCCAGGATGCTTGTAGCCTCATCATTTTAATATATTTTAATATGTAATTTATACATTTTCATCAGACATTACGCCAGTGTTTAGGGTCACGTGATGCTTCAGAAATCATTCTAATATGGTCGTGATGCCTTTTTTTATGATTCATTGATGAATAGAAAGCTCTAAACAATAGCATTTATTTGAAATAGAAGTCTTTTGTAACATAAATGCCTTTACTGTCGCTTTGATAAATTTGATGCATCCGTGATCAAGAAAACAGAATAAAAAAAAAAGTTCTGACCCCAAACTTTGAAAAGCAGTGTATGTGTAATAAAATATTGATAACTATAAAAGGTTTGCTCATCAAGATACAGATGCATTTACATGAGATTTAAAAGTTGTGAATGTAAATGCACTTACAAGATTTATTTTACAGTTATCAAAAGAAGCGTTTAGTTAGTTGAATATAAAGACTTATATCATGAGGGAATCTGCTGACAGAATTTGCTCTTTCTACCTAATCTAAGATCGTACACACTTCTTGTAAACAGTCAAGATTTGACTGAGAATAGGGCTGGGTGATATATCTCATGCGATATGCATGCGCATCTCGTCAGTAAAGCCGGTTCCTTGATTAGCGGTAAATCTCCATCACCTGTTTTCAAATGGAGCAGCGTTTAATACACAGAGCCATAGTTCACTGACAAGCTACGCAATATCGCGTTCATTATCGAAGGCGATTCATCTGCGATAATGAACTCGATATTGCGTAGCTTGTCAGTGAACTACGGCTCTGCGTATTAAACGCCGCTCCATTTGAAAACAGGTGATGGAGGTTTACCGCTAATCAAGGAACCGGCTTTACTGACGAGATGCGCATGCATATCGCATGAGATATATCGCCCAGCCCTAACTGAGAATCTTGTTATACATCAGCTTCAAAAGCAACCCCTGCAGTGACTTTTGAAGACAAAAGGCAACTGTAGGAGGCTCCTGTCAAGATGGTTCAGTTAAAGGTTATCTGTAGGACTTGAAGGCTGCTTTCTGTTTTTGTCTGGTCAGGCCTTTGACAACCTGACTTTGTGTTTTTACAAATAACCACAAAACAACCACATTAGCGCTGTTTGCTGCAACATTTAAACACTGAAATCGGCAATTGTACATTCAAAATAGACTCTCTCGAGTAAGCTTATGTAATTTATTTTTTATCTAACCTTAAAATAACCCCCCAAATGAAAAAAGCCAGTATTTATTCACCTGCATGTCATTCCAAATCTGTGTGCTGTTACGTTTGTTTTATTTCATATTTATGCAGCTCTTTTTCCATGACGGTTCATAAGTGACCGTGCTGTCAAGCATCAGAGGGCACTATAAAAATGCATTATATTCTAAATCTTTTGAACCAATATAATACAACCCATATTGTTATTGGAACAGATCAAGCTTTAATTATTTACTGATTATTGATCATGTTCTATTGATTCCACAAATTACATCACAAGTTGGAATGAGTTAAGGGTGAGTTAAATGACACAATTTTCATTTTCAAAGATACCTCTACAAAAAGCCTGAGTGTTTTTCTTCCCCTGTGGGATAGACGATAAAGTTTCATTAACTTTACATTAAACTATTTTCTTTTATTACTTAGTTCTTTAAATGAAATATTATGCAACTGTATTTTTAGTTTAGTGTATAGGTGTTTTTCCAAAGTCGTTTACCGGGGTTTTTCTTCAGTGATACTATTCAAAGCTTGACAGTTGAGGCGCGCAGATTGCTGGGAGCTAATCTGGGATACCTGGAGTTCAGTCAGGTGAGACTCTACCAGGTCAATATGACCAAGTGCCAAGACTGCTGTCGTTGCCAATATACCAGAGCAGCTATAGACATAAACACATGCTCGGAACATAGTCGTGGGAAAGAGTAGGTCAGGAAACAATTTGCTTAAACCTTTGACCTCCGACATTTAGTATGTCATTTCAGGGCGTTCCGAAGTTTATTGGCATGTGTGAGTAATGCTTTGCTTACATACTACTACATGTGTCTGTGGTGAGAGAACCAGTTTGTGCTTTCGTTGTCACTGACACAATTTCAACAGAATGAATGCTGATCGTGAATTGATAACTTTCTGTTTTTCTGCCTTTCATAGTGTGATTATAAAGATCCTTATTCAGTTTTATGTCCTGTGTCATTGAAGTTTTGAATGTTTGATAATTGCTCCTGGCCCCTTTTTCCAACTGTATTTTTGGAGTTTTATGCATGTTCTGTTGTTCCTGCCCAAATCAGAACAAACCTCTTAAAGTCATTTTACAGTATCCTGCTTAAACACAAGCTTTCATGTTTGGTTGCAGAGTGAATATCCGCGCACAAACGGATCTTTGTAGTATGTAAAGCTCGCTCTTGGCTCTCTCTTCGGCCCCTGGTGCTTTCTGAAAGACCAGCAGCTGGGTGCAAATGTCCATCCATATCATACAACAAAGATTAATTTAGTTTTGAGGTCAATGTTATCGTAACCAAGGGTGCGTAGCTTATTTTTCTGTAGGAATCGACTAATTGGAACATCAAACTTTGGGCTACAACCAATTTTTTTTTTTTTTTCCACACAGCCAATATTGATGGAGCACGACTCACACAAACAAGTTTTGTGCTCCTTGGCCCGGAACCGGAGTTTGAAAAACCGGTGGAATGTCCTGTGATCTTCTCCTTCATGATGGCGGTCCAAAAATAACTGTACTCTGAAGCTCTCCTTTGTCCTTTGCCATAGATTTGGTGGCCTCATCAGAAGCAATTAGCCCAGGTTGAAAACTTACATTGAGTATGTGGTGCCACTAGGCTCCACTGTTTTGGGTAAACTGGGCCACTTTTGGTCCCAGATCATGAATCATTGTGCCCAATCCATGAAGCATGGTTGTTTCGTTATTTCATAAGACTATCTGGATATAGGGATCATTTTAGCCTGGGAATTTTCAACAGTCACTTGTCGCATGATGTCTGAGCTGTTAATGCCAAATATACACGATAAGTGGGGAATTTTCTTTTTTGGTTTGTTTTTAAACCCCCTTACTCACTTCCTTTAGAGGAATAAATTCTGTCATTTAGTCACCCTTATGTTGTTCGAAAGCTGTATGCTGTCATGTTTCCACTTTTTTTTTTTTTTTTTTGCTGTAAAAGTTTGAAAAAAGTATTTATTAATTTAGGCTACATTAATTTGGATAAATCTGAAAATGGCATTGCCCTCATGTTTTGCCACAAATGGCATCTTTGCAGGATTGTAGCAACAGTGTGACAATGAATAGCACATAACAGGCACAATACCGGTATAAACATAGATATCTGTTGGTGCAATATTTGTCACATGACTAAACGTGGATCATTGCTTTCAAAAGCCTCCGTTTTCACAGTCCACACTACAAAACAAAAATGGCCTTTTCAAATTTATCCACTTTGGAGAGCGTTTTCAAAAACCTCCTTTTTCCTTGAAAAAAAAAACTCTCTTAGTGTGGACAGAAGGGCAAAACAGAGAGAAAAAGAAATTTTCAAACTAAAAAGTTTCAGTGTGGACAAGGCCTTATTCTTTTTTTTTTACACTCTTTTTTGCTGTACTTTTCCCCTGAGGGTCTCTGGACCTCAATTTGAAAAGCTGTATTTTAAATTAGAGTAAACAAGAATTAAATGCAACTTGCAGCTAATGAGCTTCTCTTGCCTTTATCCACTGCTTTCAATGGATTTTTTATTTTATTTTATGATTCTAGGAGCTGCTTGGAAAAAGGTGTCATAAATTCATCACAAATCCATTACATTATAGCTCTGTTACGTAACCTGAAGAATGAAGAGGCACTTCAAAACAAACCACCTCAAAGGATGCCACCCCTGCACATACTTCTTTAATAATTCATAAACTCAAGACCTAAGCATTTGGAATTAATTGTTTGCAGCTCTTGAATGGAAAATGAATTCAGCTTTTGCACAGACAAGCTTGATGAGAATTGGCTCGAAACTGTGCATTGAGGGTAACGGATTTCATTGTTCACAGACAGCTTCTTTCACATTTACAGGGCCCCTCAGTCCCCTGACAAATCACACAGGCCTGTTTACAGAAAGAGAGAGAGAAAACAGGGAACCAGACTGGTCGTTTTGTCGTCTCCCACCTTTTGTTGGATGACATGCGTTGCGTTTTTTATGGCCCGTGGAAATGATTCTGGAGCCGTGAGACTGTTGCTTGGAATGGTCAGAATGCACTAGAAATGTACATTTATTCACTTAAATTGGTACATTAGGGACAGTTTTACAGTTTTTTCACACCGGACGCCATGGTGTATCAAAACAGCTTGAGATTGTTTCTAGTTTCTAGCGAGTGAATTGTGGATTTGCATAGGAGAGAAGCGGTTTCCAGGGAAATCCAATACAATTTATGTGTCTCCCAGCACAGTACGCTAAGTCGGCTCTGCACTGAAATACACAGCTCAAGTGTCTTTTGTTTTTAATCTAGTTATGCAAGTCAGGTAGCAACTCATTAATCTGTGAGCCTTAAGCTCACATCTGTTAAGCTTGGATTAAACTCACACACTATTCAACAGTCTGGACAAATGTGGCGTGATGGAAGTGCCTGCCGTCTTGAAGTTAATCATTAAAACGAGGTGTATGAGCAACTCTGATAGATTATGCAAGGTAAACAAGAGGGCTTGCTGGAAGCTTTAGGAGAACATGTATGTTAAATATTAAATGTGACATCATATATGGCATAATAGATTTTTTTAGCTACATGCTATTCATGGTTAAACAGCATTCTGTCATCCTGTCATTCATGATATATGAAAAGACCCAAATGAAGTGAAATGCGTTTCACATGACTGACAGCACAATTAAAGTACATCCTGGATCATTTTGGAGACTTTGTTCCAGCCTAGTGAGCTGCCCATGTAGGCAGCATTTTAAAGAATCGTAAGGACATTAGCAAAGGTTTACTGTTAAGATGCATTTTTTGGTCCATATATTGTTTGTAGAGAAGCCAATCCCAGAGGAATGTGGATTATATGTATAATTAATTTAATATTGAAAGGTATGGGAAGTCACAATGGAATATAATCCAAAATGTTTGTGGCATTTATTTAATGCTTAAAGTATAGTATTGTTAACAAACACCAGTGTCCCGTGGACCTCACATCAGCAGCGTGATTTTTGTGCCGCATAAATTTAGCTAAAATATTTGATAAACAAATGTATGCGGCATGATGTTTATAGAACTTTGTCAGTGCCCATTGAGAATGACATTTCAATTCTGTGGGAAGATGCAGAAATATGCGGAGTTATGCAAATCTATTTATTTCATTTAGAATCCCTAGAAGATTGACTGTAGAGAGCAAGGCATCTCCTAGGTGTTGGAATAAAGCCATTGTATTAAGCTGGAGGGGTGTATGTTTACATTTTAGCTGCGGTAGGTGTGCTTTTATCTGTGTAATCAGGGTCATTTTCGTACAGGAAGACAGACAGACATTTGGGGGATGGGGGTCTTAATTCTTAGGCTCGCACATGATAGCATTCATGCTCTTTGTGAAATGTCTTTGTCTCCTAGACCCTCCAGAAGTTTCTAAATCATAATGATGCACTCAAACATGGCTGCTAATGATTTCCAAATGATCTCCTCCTGTGACAGTGCAGCCTTGCACTATAACTGAAAAATGAACTCCACTATTTTTACACTGACTGGCATCAAGTTCCTTTGAAATACTACATCTGTACGTATGTAGCCTAATTGCTTTTTACTTCTGGAATGAAATAATGTTTTTTGATAACCAAAAACTAACGATGGCATCTTTTTGTTTAAGGCTTTTTTTTTTTTTTTAAAATGTCCTCCTCGTGTTTTCCTTTTTACATTAGGATTTATAAAAGAAATAGACAAGGCTTTTTAGAAGGAATACACAGTATATCAGGGATTGTATCAGCATTGGCCATTATTCACATTTAAAAAAATGCATAATGAGACAAATGATATCAGATATATTTTATCTGATATAACAGGTTACTGTTTTAAGGAAGGTTTCAAAAGTAGTAAACTACAATACCATTCAGAAGTTCAGTTTGATATGTATGATATGTATCTGTAATGGTAGTGTATATTAAAATGTTTGATGTCAGATTTTACTTGAGGGGAAAAAAAAAAACTTCTGTTGCAACTTCATTTGCGAACCATCTATTTATTTATTTATTTTACTTGTGTTAATCATTTTTATTTATTTATTTACTTTTTTTACAATTTTTTTTTTTTTAGAAATGTTGCAATCGCACATATCAGAATCAAGTTTTTATGGAAGCTCATTTCTGCCACTGAATAAAAAATTTTAAGTAATTGCGAGTTTTTGTTTTCTCGCAACTGTGAGGTTATATCTCACAATTCTGAGAGAAAAAGTCAGAACTGCGAGTTTATATCATACAGTTCTGAGAAAAAAATGTTAAAATTGCGAATTTGTATCATGCAATTCAATGAAAAAAAAAGTCCGAATTGCGAGGGGAAAAAAAGTCAGAATTGTGAGATAAAAAGGTCGCAATTACCTTTTTAATTTTTTATTCAGTGGCAGAAACGGGCTTCCATAGGTTTCTCAGAGAGCTGTGGAATAAATATTTATAATTCCAGCCATAGTACAAAATAATTATCAGCTTTTAGTGTGAGCCAAAAGTTTTAATATTATTGAATCTTTGATTTTAAGAATTTAACCAAGATTTACCCTCTATATATGCTCAGTTTTGCACAGTTTTTAATAAATTGTTGTTTGATGTTTGAACAGTCTTATTAGAATCAAGCTGGTGGTAGCCTATTGTTAATCATTTTGTAATTTGGAGGCAAAAAAAGGATTCGGTTTCCAGTCTTTCTTTATTCACCTCACAGTTTTGCATATGTTTGGACAGGCTAAAGGCCCCGATATACTTCAAACAAAGTTCGTTTTCATTCTTCGTTTGAGGGCAAAAAGAAGTTCGAAAAGGCTGAGCGACGGTATACTGTTTTCGAACATTCCAACACCCCCGCGCTGCTGGAGGTGGGGTGTAGATTAATGTAAACATGTGTCGCGACGCTCACGCATATGCCCTAAACACAACCACTATGCAATGAAGGTGTATCTAGGTCTTTTATTAAACTGGATAAATTATTACACGTTTTTATATTTTATGTGGTGTCATGATTTGATAAAAATAAAGGTTTATTATTGTATGTTCTTTTGGCATTTCATACTGTATACCTTTTAAATTCGCTTATTGAAAGAACAGCAGCAGCAGCAGTATGGTGTAACATTTATTTGAGACGCATGTATTTGGTACTTGCTACCTTATATCTTTACTCTTTCGTTTCATTCTTTTCATGGCTTTGGAAAACTTGCATCTGATGTTTCTCTACGTCGCTCTTTGCATAACTCCGGGTCGTCGACACCAAGCTTCGTTGCAATTTCTTTCTAGGAATTAAATGCTTTCTCTGAACCTTTAAAGTGTCACCGCGAGCGATTGTACAGGTGCGGATATATTTGTGGCAGTTCAGTTATTCGACACAGTGTATTTATGTTGCTAGTGACTTGGAGATGTTGTTCTCCTGCCTGACCTTTGTTGAATGAGAAATGAACCGGGAAAAAAAAAATCACGCGACAAAGAAGGCGGAGTTCCCGAACCCGCCTACCGATTGTGTAATCGCCACGGACCAATGGTAGCGCAAAGGTGTTTCGAAGCCAAAACGAACTCCCCCAGAAAGTTCGCTTTGGTGGGCTGTATCGAACTGCCAAAACAAACTCAAAACAAACTTCTTTTCGGCCTGATTTTGTTCGAAATGACGTCATATCAGTTCGTTCTTCGATTTAGTTTGAAGTATATCGGGGCCTTAAAATGAGTCGGGCAGGAGGCCTGAATATCCTGGAGCGCTCTTGCTTTGCTAACAACATGCTAGTGCTAAAGCAACCTGCAGCTACAGCTGTCCAACACAGGGTTGTGTGGGACACAGGAATGCTGAAACATGATTACAGAAAAACATCCTTTTGAAAACTTCTCTGCAATGCAAGTACAGTTCATTTGACAGGTGCTAACAACTATTTGAAAGCAAACAGGTAAATGTTGTCCTCTCTTTTGTCCCTCAAATCCAGTATAAAGAGCTAACAAGGGGCAAAACCAAGTCCTGTTTCAGACGTCATTGGGGCCTCGGTGGTTTAACGCTTTTTAATGACAAACCCGAATCTCCATGTGAAGCCCCTCACAGTCTGGTGCATCCATTCTGCTGGCTTTGACCTGGTGATTGCGGTCAGACTGTGTGGTGTTTGGTGGTGTTATGTGGCCTGCTATATCCTGTTCCTCTACAGGAGAATTTACTCAGGGAAACCAGTCTATTCAAATACTGTTGCCTTATGAGTTTACTTATGGTTGAGGTTAAAATTAGTGCTGGTGGTGTGAGTCAGTTGGTTTGGATTGGCTGCTAAACTATTGTTAAAGATGATGCATGCAATTTCAGCATTTAAATAATTATGTTCCAGCATAATATCCAGGGACGGCTATAGGTAAACTATTTGTACGTTGACTTTCCGGAGTGGTGTAAACACTGTGATGCTTTCAAAACATGATGCTGTTCTATTTGTTTGAACCATCTAACATTTATGCATTTGGCAGACACTTGTGTCCAAAGTGCATTACATTGTAGTCAAGGTATTTGAAAAGTTCATGCATTCCCAATGAATCAAAACCATGACCTTGGTGTTGCTAGTGCCATGCTCTGGTTTTTGAGCTTCTGCCATAACCAATCTTGTGAGCATCAGACTTTTTATCAGAACAATGGAAGATGCATGGGGGCGACCAGGATATGTGGGTGTTGGTGTTTAGGAAGCCTGTTTGATGCTGCTAGCATCGCAGAAATGACACTCTTCACCTTTAAATAGAGAGAAAATTATAGTGGTATTCTTCCATGTTGTCCATTATGTGTCCTTATCCTTCTTGTCTCCAATGAAGAAAGGAAGTCATTCCTTGCCTCACCCAGTGTGCTGGAGGTTTAATTGATTGCGGATGTTTGGAGCTCTTTTTTTTTTTTCTTGGTGCTCATGGAAGAGGATCTGTAACAGCAGCCTTTAGAATTAAGTTAAGCTCTTATGAGTTGGCTGCTCCTTGTGGCAGTTATAACATGCCATGGCTGACACATCTCTGTGGGATGGAGAGTGTGAAGTGCCGTCTCCAAACACACTTCTTTAGCACATCCAGTGACGTGCATTCAGTTCCAAACCACATGCAAACTTTGAAACTATGAAAATGCATGTGTGCTTAAATGTTGCAGTCATTATGCAGAATGTGTTGGAAACTTGTCTGAGGAGTTCCATATTTCATAAATTAAAACGATCAAAACATTAATTGACATGTATTTGATTGCTATTTCTACTACTCCCAAATACTCCTCTGTCACTAGTCAGAAAAACAAGTTGTCTTACCCCAGTCTCATGCCATTGATTGCTATTCTGCACTGATTGGGATGCTCAGAAAAAGCTTTTAAACTTCTCAGGTAGATGAGCCTATATGCAGTGGCTTACTTTTTTGAAAGAAATATTTTTTTATTTAGCAAGATGCATTAAAGGAAGCAGCTTTAGATAATAACAAGAATGTTTCTTGTGCACCAAGCAGCATATTAGAATGATTTATGAAGGATTTGAAAGGCTCCTGAAAGTTCAGCTTGCTATCACAGGAATAAATTAAATGTTTTAAAATGTATTCAAATATATTTTCAAATATATTAAAATGGCAAATGATTATATTAAATAATATTTTATAATGTTACTGTTATCAAAACTGTTTTAAGTTTCATCCTTAATGTCAGTGTTGGTGGTATTGCACAATAGATCGCGTTGTCTCAGCTGGCTTGTAACTGTTAGCAGAGAATCATGCATTGTCCATGTTTTTTCTCTCGAGCTATTTAGCTGTAGAGACATGATTGTGCAGTTGTTCACTGCTCAGTGGGTAGCTTTTTAGCGGGACAGAAAATGAAGTGTCCCTCAGTGCAAAGGATAATCAGAGTCGGAGCATGCTGTAATGGTCTTAAAAGAGTGTGTCAGCCTTAAGTCACAAGGCAGTGAACCAACTCCCTTTTTACACACACACACACACACACACACACACACACACACACACACACACACACACACACACACACACACACACACACACACACGCGCGCGCGCACACACACACGTCTCCTTCAGACTGGCATGCCTTTAAAGTCCTTTAATCTTGAACACCAGACCTTAACAAAGTTTCTCCTCGGGGTACAGAGAGATGTGACCATGTTAGAAGGGTTGTAGGTGGTTTTGGTTACATTTTAGCAAGTCTTCAGAAGCAGCAAGATGAAAGAGACTGTCTGTGATGTGAGGCGCTGACAGCTACGGGAAGAGTGTGAATCTAAAGTGTAGAGAAATATGAGATATGACAGGCATATGAGTTGTAGACTGTGTTTCCTCCAGGATTTTCGTCTTTATTCATTTCCATCACTGCAGCATTACGACGTCCTAATGTTCTGCGTTCCATGTCAGGTGCTTACAGACACGTCTGGCTGAAATTATGGCTCGGACAAACGTGCACTACATGAAGTTTTATGGCAGTATTCATAAGTATTAAGTATTCATGGTAGTTTCCTTTGGGAAATGAACCAAAAATGCCATGTGGCTCTGAAACACTTCTGACACGCAGAGAGTGCAAATTATATTGCCTTGTGTGGAGTCCCTTTGACTCATTGCGGAAAAATATGAGCGTGCCTTCTCATAAACTACAGTTGTTTTATCTACTGCTTGGTGACTATGATAAGATTAAATGTCCCTTGAGCTTAGAGGTTACAACAAATGCGAATGATGATTTAGTAATTCTCAAATGTGATTTTAGATTTATCAGATTTATTTGTGAGAAAGTGATGTAATGCTAAATTTTTCAAAACTGTTCTAATGAAGAAACAAACTCATCTACATCTTGACATCTAAAGGTGATTAATTTTAAGCAAATTTTCGTTTTTGGGTGAACTATTCCTATAAAAGCTGTGGTTACTTTGTAATTGACTGTATCAAGTACAGGCTCAGAAGTCTGTTTAGTGTGCTCCTGCAAGTAGCTGTGTATAGCACCAGGCAAGTTTCCAATACTTGAAAGGGTTTTTAAATGAACTGCAGATTTAATGTACATTAAGGAGAGCTTCTAAATCCTAATATCACTGAAACCAATAGCATGGCAATCTTGCCTTCCACCATAGCTCAAAATTTTTTTATTTTGTGCATTTGTTCTTGTCCTCGTTTTTCTTTTTCGTGTCATGTTCTTATTCATATTCAAGAAGGTATTCAAGTTCTTTTTATATCATGGAGACCAGAACGATGGATAACTTTGATTTACTTTGAACTATTGCTTTACATATGTGAAGGACACAGGTTATTCTCAGACAGGTACTTCTTTAGAAACTTGATCCTTGTTTGTTTTGGTGTTCTTGCCTGTTTTTTTTTTTTTCTCTTTTTCTTTTTTTTCTTCTTTTGGTAGGGTGGGTTCTGAATACAAAGTCATAATTAGTACACAGATCTCCTGTTGTATTACCCAGCCCCCTCCTGTACCCTGCTTGTGTTGTTAAGGCTTTTGTTTGTTATGTAACCAAAACCCCTTAGTATATTTCACTGCCCAGTCTTGAGGACCTAATCACAGATCAGTCTTCTTGCAAATCTCTGATCCTAGATTTGTCTTAAACTGTAGTTAACTAAGAGTTTGTTTACATTTTTTAGATTTTAGATTTCTCAGGGCACCGTTTACAGGAACTAGACGTGCTGATTATTTCTGATGATACAATTACAGTACTTTGCACAGTGTTATCATGGGTACAAAAAACATGAATAAATCTGTATAACACATTATGTAAATTTTTAGTTTTTAGAATGCACATTAGCTTCTTTTCCATCAGTCAGGTATTGGATGAAAATGTTCTGATTCTTTATAGTTGTTCTTTTGCACTTGAATCTATTTAAAGCATTTGTTTACATAAAATCTATTGTTTATTGTTTTGTTGTATGGTCAAGGTTTTGGACTTTTTGAAAAAGTTATTAAAAAATTATTCAGAGGACAACACTGGGGTTTATTAATCTTTTCAACTTGTTTTTGTAATGTCATTTATAGGGCTGGACGATTAATCAAAAAGTAATCAACCGAAATTCAGAACCTCTAACCGACGTAATTTGGCCCACATTGGTTATTTGGGATTTTCAATCCTGTTAATAATTTCCCCAGGGTTGCCAGGTCCACAAAACAAAACAAGCCTGATTGCTATTCGAAACTAGAACAAAACTGGCCAAATCACATTTTTTCCCAGAGTTTTCCCCTCTGTCAAAGTCCACTTTAATTAAAAAAATGGACTAAAAAATAACCCACAGCAGCAGTCCGAAATGGCAACCCTGACTTTCCCCTTAAAAACATATTACCGCGTGTGTAGTCACGTGACTCCATCCAGTCAACGGCATGGAAGCAACATTGAACTCAAACACCGAGTCATCTGAGCAACCGGAGGAGCATAAAAATTTGCTTTTTACATATTTTTAATGTGAGAATATCCTTTCTAAATTCAAACTGAAGTGTGACTTTTTTTATAAGACGTTTTCATTTCAAGAAGTGTGTGCTTTGATTTCAATTGTTCAAAATAATCAATAAGTAACCATACATAGTTTGTTTCCTTTAATTATTTTAAAATCACAGAGATAAGAAATGTACTCTTTCATTAGAAAAAATATCCCACCTTTAATAGTTGTGCATATTTACAGTACAAACCTTGTCAGTGAACTATGAGGGCAAATAAATAAAATTGTTCATTTGTCGTTATCGAGGTAAAATGTTCAGTTAATCAAGATTTTGATTTTAGGCCATATCGTCCAGCCCTAGTAATTTAGTACCATATTCTGTAATACGTTTCATCGAATATCTGGAAAATGTGATGCTGTCACATGCCTAACAAGAACTACGTTCATATAGTTGTATTTATAGTTCATAAATAGTTCATAAATAAATGTATTAATAGTTCATTAGTCATATTTTTATTGGAATATACAAGAACTATTGATCTCTTGTATAATGCATTTTATGATGTTCATTGACTTATTCAGGAAGTTACTATAATAAGGCACCAGTCAGTTGTTTATTTAATGATAGTTTACTCATGCATAAATGCGTACTATTTAATGATAAAGAGCGTACAGAATGATACAACCGCAAAGTCTTACGCAATTAAGTTTCACTATTGTTCATTTAGTATTCAGTGAAGACACTCCCTGTGGTGTTGAGAGATGCCTTGAGCATGTGGTGACCTCTGGGCTGATTTAACAGACTCACCCAGACATTCATGAAACTCATGCCCATCCTGTCTGGTTCCTTACTGAGAGCGCTGGTGAGGACTAGGGCTGCAGTGATAACTGTGGGCTCATCGTTTTTGAACTCCTTTTGTGTGTTTGTGTTTGCTCACTTTTTAAAAGTAGTTTATTTTATATTTATATGCTTGTTCATTGTTGCATTCTGCTATGAATTTGAATGTGTGCATATGTAACGTGTCTGCGCTCTTCTCTGTACTTCTCCTTAGAGAGACAGGAAATGTCACTCTCTGGCTTGGCCTCAGCGATGACCTCACCAACTCGGGCCCAGATGGTGTACAGGTCATCCACGCTCTGCTATTGGCTACTTTTTCGTTGCCAATGAAATGTTTTTATGTCTGAAAATATAGCCTCACCAAATTTCCTTCTGTTGCCGCAGTTGTACGCCAACAATTACTCATGTCACTGCAGTAATGAAGGAGCAGAATGTTCTATTTCTGTATTCTGTATTACCATTCTTGTTCTTCACTAAGCAGGGTAGGGCATTTAATGGCCTCCGGGTCAGCTATATCATTTGATTAGTGATATAATTAGTTTTCTGAGTAAATCTGATTTATGGGCTTACAGGAGATATCTTGCATCTTTTTAAAAGAATAATCCTGCACTTGCGGTCTCCTTAAAGCAGACTTTTGCTAATTTAGTAAATGCTTATAAGATCTAATATGATCTTTACAGAACTGACTTTTGAGAGGAAATCAAAATTAATGTGGCTTTGTTCCATGTGTTAATTTTGAAGCTATATTGTTGAATATGTGTGTGTTACTGTACTTTTAAATGTTGGCAGTCAGATTTGTCCAATTAAATGCTCTCTAGAATGAGAATTGAACTAGAAGTCATAGTTTGGTGGCTGTGACGCAACTAAAATCTGCTGTTGCTTTTAGTGGGACACCAAAATTTCTCAAGCCAACATTATGAATTCAGTGTTATTTATTAAATAAGTGTGATCAGTCAATTTATTGTTAAATAAACTTTCAGTTTCAGTTTTGGGCTAAATGAAAAACTTGAATTTCGGCCTCTGTAAAATCTTTTTAGTATTTCTGTTTTTTAATACACAAGCCCTTCAGTAGATACCTCTCGAACTTCCTGCACTCGTCAAGCCACTTCATGGGATCTTTAAAGCTCTTTGGCACATCTGGTCTTTAAAATGGTCTTATTCCGTATTTCAATCAAATAATGTTGTCCAGTTTGTTCTGTACTTATGGGTTAGAGGTTATGTTGAGAGTTTCCTTTTTATGAGTAAAATTGACACGTGGCTGCCCCCTGACTCAATGGACAGCTAATTTATCAGATGTTACAGTCAGTCTTTTGTTCTAAGAGTAAGTTTTCTGGGGACATGAACTGTCCAAGTGTCCCTAGCACCACAAAACAACAATTGTTCCTGCCCTCAGTGGTCCTCGTGTTAATGACCCCAGTAATGTGTAGCTTTACAAACATGCCTTGTGACCTAATAATGATTCAGGCACTAACCCATTTCCTCTCGATGAATGTTGCCCTTTGATTCATAAAGCGTTCAAGTGATGCCTCATACAAAGAATTTGTTTTTATTTCTTGTACATTCTTTTGTTAAAGGGATAGTTCACTTTGAAATTAAAATTTGATATCTATCAGCTTACCCCAAGGGCATCCAAGATGTAGGTGTCTTTTTTTCTTCAG